>JAJIBD010001378.1:0-77868 GCA_021461705.1 Cryptotis parvus | reverse complement strand
TTCACCATCAAAAAATGGGGAGAAAGAAATGAACAGAAACTTCAGCAAGGAAGAAATTCGAATGGCAAAAAAACATATGAAAAAATGCTCATCATCACTAATCATCAGAGAGATGCAAATCAAAACAACAATGAGATACCACTTTACACCACAGAGACTGGCACATATTCAAAAGAACAAGAACAACAAGTGCTGGCGTGGGTGTGGGGGAAAGGGGACACTCATCCATTGTTGGTGGGAATGCCGGCTGGTACAGCCTTTCTGAAAACAATATGGACTTTCCTCCAAAGACTAGAAATTGAACTCCCATTTGACCCAGCCATACCACTCCTGGGAATCTACTCTGGGAAGCCAAAAATGCGCAGCGGAAACACCATCCCTACTTTTATGTTCATAGCAGCATTATTCACAATAGCCAGAATCTGGAAGCAACCAGAGTGCCTGAAAATCGATGACTGGATAAAAAGCTTTTGGTACATCTACACAATGGAATACTATGCAGTGGTTA
The DNA here is from genome assembly GCA_021461705.1 of Cryptotis parvus. Lineage (NCBI taxonomy): Eukaryota > Metazoa > Chordata > Mammalia > Eulipotyphla > Soricidae > Cryptotis > Cryptotis parvus. Next base: position 77,360 of record JAJIBD010001378.1, on the reverse strand, counting down.
GGAAAAATGAAGTTATAAAATTTGCCTACAAATGGATGGACATGGAGAAGATTATGTTGAGCGAAATTAGCCAGAAGGAGAGAGACAGATACAGAATGACTGCATTTATCTGCATAACATAAATATATAGGTACATATTATGATACCAATATCCAAGGTCAAGTGAAACATATATCAGGAGGTCCTGTCAAAGGTGGAAATTATCACAAGCGTGTGGGATTCAGAGGCTAGGTAAGACAGAAATGGAACAGTGTGCTAACAATTGTTGAGGGTACTAATGCCAACCTAGAGACTGAGCATTAAATAGAGGCAAAAGATACACATGACAACCCTTTAATGTATGTTCTGTAATCCATGGTCTGGAGGGAAGGAAAGAAGAAAGAGAGAGGAAATGGAAAGAAATCAAGAACCTGCCATGGAGCAGGGCTAGGGGATGGGGAGGGGAACCGGGGGCGTTGGTGGTGGGAGATGGGCACTGGTGGCGGGATGGGTGCTGCAACACTGTTTGACCAAAACCCAAATATGAACTTTTTAATTGTATATCTTTGTAATTTTAAAAATAAAAAAAATTAAAAAAAAAAAGAGTAACTTCAGGATGCTGTCTGGGAGCTCAGTTGGTTAGCATGCGGCACTTACAGAGGATGTTATCTAAATTCTGTCCAGCTGTGTGGCATCTTAAATGCTCCAATTAGATATCAGATGGACTTACATTTTATCCCAGAATGCTTTGCTTCCTACATAAGGAGGTTGAAACTTATGGCCTGAAGGCTTGGAAAACCTGCTCAGCTGAGGAATGTGGACCTGCAGGCATGAAACCTGGTCTCTTTACCCAGTGTAAACAGGAAACAAATGATGGTTGTAATAAGGAAAATTGAGACTCTAGGCAATGCACTGCTGGCAGACGGCACCTAAAGCACACCGAGGCCCAGTCACTCAGCTGTTAAATAATTGCTGTAAAGTCAAAAACATTTAACATCACTCCCTCCAGCGTCCCCAAGCACCCCCACACACATACACAGACAAATACACCTCCACCAGCTCTTCCAACCCTCCAACAGCACACTCCTGCAAGAACACACACACACACACACACACACACACACACACACACAATAACTTATCCTAACCAACATACAGTCCTATGTAACCGGAGTTGTTAAAACTTGACCCTTAGTTTTTGAGACTGGAATAAAAGAGGGAGCCAGAGGTGGGTGTATAAAAGCTTTAAAGAAAAGTATGTGGCTGTGGGCATTCATATCAGATGACACCGCCTTCCTGTCACACAGAGCGAGTTCAGGTGTTTGAAATGCTCAAGAGCCCACGAGGAACTTGGCCTTTTGTCGGCCTCTCCTTCCATCCACTGGTGGTCATTCTGTCTGGCCTCTCCTTCTTTGAGAGGAATCACAGAAGTCACTGGAAATAAAGTTTGTCTGACTTAATGAAATGCCATGTTGATTGAGTAGGAAATAGTGTCAACTTTTGCTTTGCAGCACAGAAACATGAAGTCACAGAGGATTCTCATGAAATGAAGTTTGTGATGAGGACTAGGGATGCACAGAGTAATCCTATTTGATAAACTTATTGATCTATGAAAGAGCATCCTGACAACCTGGAGGGTGTTGTTAATGGAAATGTTGAAATGGATTGCACTTTAGCATTTATAATATTGGATGATACTATCAGCGACTTATTTGAAATATTTACTGACTATTGACAACAGACTTTTTTTGTCCTTGAAAATGTATGACTCAGACTTCAGCCTCATTGAATTTAATATCTCATATCTTTTTGGACATGGGGCAGAGCTGCTAATGGCTCTCCTTGTGACCAGCTGCTCATGAGGCGCCTGGGAGGGATGGCGGGTTCTAGCCCTGGCCCACCCCAGCAGAGCCTTGCAACAAGCCAGGCGATCCCCCCACTCCATGACAGCCGCCATTTTCCACATCCAGACATCCTTCTCGTCAGAGCTCCACCCAGTAGACGAGCTTATCACAGCCCAGCTCGCACGGTTGCAAGTGGCCGTGTGGTTCATCAATAAATACTGTATTCAGAGGTGACTACAAGAGTCAACCGCACGGCAAGCCTGGCAAGCTACCCGTGTCGTATTTGATATGCCAAATACCAGTAACAATTATATTAGGTCATTCCCGTGACCTAATATAATGGTTTGAGGCTCTTTATGTTCCTGGAGCAAGCAGATGCCCTTGGGCTCTACTAGCATTAGTAGCATTAGACAGGACATATGGAGATGTTACTGGTGCCCACTTGAGCAAATCCATGATGAACGGGAAGACAGTGACAGACAGTGGTCTTTCTGGAAGTGCCTTACTGTATATGCACACACACAGAGAAACAGAGAAAATATATATATATGTATCTATATATACATACATATGCTTAATATATATATATATGTATATATACATATATATGCTTTTCCATTTGCTAAAGTTTGCTTAATCCTTATGACTTTCCTGTGATTTTAATACTATTCTTATTTTTATTTATGGAAGAGACAATAGAAACCTTCACATTGAGTGACTCGCCCACCAGTCCTCAGAGAATGAATGCCCTGCTTGTGACATACTTATAGTATATCATAAACATTTCGTTGTTAAGTAAAAACCTTCTGAAAATAGAATCTATTTGAACTCAAAACCATATATTTGAATAAAATGAGAAATGCAAACTGGGAATGACGCAGGTCAAGTGCTCGGCTTCTGCCCCTTCTTCCACATGATATCCCCAAATGTTTAGGTATTTGTTGACTCACCATTATTAATAGCAATACTTTTAAAAATATTCTTCAAAAGTAACCTTGTTCAGGTAATAAGTTTTATGATCATCCAGCCATGATGATATTTAGTGTCCTAGGAACATGGTTTCAAAATTGTGGTTTTATTTTTCTCTGTTCCTCTTGGAAATAGGAACACGAATGCTTCATTAAATAGCATCACTTTACTGCTCAGAACAGAAGCATTCTATCAAAGAGGACTTAAGGACAATAGGACCTATGCGGGGAGCTGTGAGTCTATAAGCTTGTTAAGTCCAAAGCTATTTGTTGTCTGACAGATTTCTGAAAATTTGCACCCTCATCTGCATTGCTTTCAATGCCTACTATCTTGTCACATAATTTTGAATTTGCATTTGCGGATTTAGGCCAATCTCTATATCTTATCTTAAACTACTAATTTCACTTCTGAACATTGCACTTGACTTCTGGATCAATATTGCTATTACAGACATTTTAGTCATTAATTTGTACCCCTTATCTGTACATATCTTTATCTTCAAAGCTTATATATAGACCAGGCTGTTGGATATCTAAGTTAACAACACATTAAACATTAATTTAACATTTAATACTTGTACCTCTACATCTCCAACCTCATATCTAGACTTTTTCCACTCAGTAATGACATCAAGGTTTACCCAGTTCCAAATCATGTGTATTTATATCACTGATTATCAGAGAAATGCAAATAAAAACAACAATGCGATATCATCTCAGATCACATAAATTGGCACTCATCAAAAAGAACAACAACAACTAGTGTTGGCAAGAATATGGGGTGGGGGAAGGGACCCTGTTCACTGCTGGTGGGAATGTGGAAGACAATTTGCACAGTCCTCAAAAAAGCACTGAATTCAGCTTCCATATGACACAGCGTTTCCACACCTGGGAATATGCTCCAAGGGCCCAAAGCACAAATTTGTACTCCTTTGTTCATTGTAGCATTATATTTAATAGCTAAATTGTGGAACAACCCAAATGCCCACAACAGATTATGGATAGTGAATCTCCTATATTCAATCAAATATAGCAACAAATTCTGTGCTATTATTTCCCGAATATTCATAATTCAGTTATTCCTCGTATTCTCTCTCAAATATTCTGATCCCATGTACTATCATTTTTTTTGTTTGTTGGCTTTTTTTTTTAATCAACATGAAGATGCTCAGGTGTTACTCCTGACTCTGCTCTAAGGAATTACTTCTGGAGGTGCTCAGGGGTATATACTGGATGCCAGGAATCAAAATGAATTGGCCAGGTGTAAGGCAAACACCCTACGTGCTGTACTATCTCTCTGGCCCAATCATTTTTTTTTTTTAACTACTAGGCTTCCAGGTGATTTTTTTGCTTCTGTTCTTGGCCCCTAAATTCCTCACACACAGCTCCCATTACTAATATTTCTAAATAAAAATTGATACACTGAAACTTACCATAAAGTTATTTCAATTCTAAATTGCTAATACGGTCAAAAGATTCTCTGTACTTCGTGTTCTGACTGGTTCTGATCACTATAACCCAATCTTGAACAATTTTCTTTTTTTGGGACTGAATAATAAAATGTGTAGTACACTGGCCTTGCACTCAATATAATGGATGTGACACAAAACCTTTTGCCCCTCGAGGTGTTGCAGGTGTGGCTGAGGTGCCCTGCTGCATCAGCAGGTGGTAGACAGGAGACAGACTTGTTTACATTCCCAGGGCTCTGCCCTGTGGAGCCTGGATGGTTGATGGTCTGACACAGAAAGAGGTTGGGTCCCCTGGGATGAACCCAGAGCCACAGCAGAGCCTGGCCAACTATCCTTGTTATATTCAATATACCAAAATCAGTAACAATAATGGACCTCATTCCCAATAAATAAGAGCGTTACTGGCGCCCGTTCGAGCAAATCAATGAACAATGGAAAGTCAAGTGACAAGTGACAAGTGACCCAAAACCTAACCAACAAATGAAACAAACAACCCGTTTTCTTCAACCTTGAGTAAAATAAGCTCACCCCTAACCTCACAGCATTTTCAGATCTGTGTTCTACTTCCTACATATACTGTTTCTTTCATTAAGTGCCTTAAGTTTTAATTTCTCAGGAAAACTTTCCCTGAATGCAAAAATATAGTCTTATTATTTTCTTTCCTTTTACCATATTTTTTCTTCTTAGCATTTAATCACTATGAAGTTCAGTCATATCTACTTTTTTCTTCTTGTTCCATACTACCAGAATGTGAATGCTACTAAAGCAAAATTCATGCCCCTCAACTAATAATCCTAGAACACACCTGGAAAATAGTATAAGTGCCTTGTAAGTATTATCTGGATGAGTTATGTTATTGAGCTATTTGCAGTACTAATACTGTGAAAAAAAATCACATTCATACATAAAAATAAAACAGCTAAAATAAAATGGTATTTGGGAAAACTGAATAACAGATAATCAAACTGAAAAATTGTATATTACTTTTGACAAAAAATAAACTTTGGCCTAAGAAAATTTCGTCTTATTGAAGTTAAAGCCAAAATTAAATTAATAACTAACATTACACTCAAGAAAAAATAGTATAAAAAATCTTCTTAGAAGAAAAATTATGACTTTTAAATTGAGAAAATAATTTTTGTTATGAAGTTTTATAGAAAAGAAACACACAATTTGGTATGTATTGCTTAGAAAAAATAGAAATATTTTTAAAAATTAGCTGTTTTGATAAAAATTTTTTCAGTGAATTAAAATGGTTCAGAATAAGTCTTAGCTGAGAAATATGCTTTATAAAAATTCTTAATAAAACTAGTTATATAATAATAATATAGCTTGTCATTTTAAAACACAGAAATAAGTGAAAAAGTAAAAATATTCTATGTATTTTGTTTTAATCATTCTTCTAAACTAATATAAGACTTCAGTGATTTGGGGGAGATAATGTTTTGAACTGTCTTTTTAATCTAGGTTGTAGGAATCCAGGGTTATTTAAATTTTGGAGTAATATTTGACCTATAGAAAAACATGTAAAAATAGCAACGTTTCCATATACCTGTCATTCAAACTAGTGTAAAAACTTGCATAGCTGTAAAATAGTAATTAAATCTAGAAAATAAGGTGCTGGAGCAATAGCACAGCAGGTAGGGCATTTGCCTTGCATACTGCCAACCCAGGTTCGATTCCCCCGGCATACCATATCGTCTCCTAAGCACTGCCAGGAGTAAATTCTAAGTGAAGTACCAGGAGGAACCTCTGAGCATGCCGGTGTGACCAAGAAAGCAAAACAAACAAATCAAAACAAAACAAAAACCTAGAAATTAAACTGTAATACAATAATATTAGTGAAACTACAGAACCTATTTTAATTTCACCTTTTTTTTTTTTTTTTTTTTCCTAATGTTTGTTCCAAGTATCCAAAAATCTAATTTCACTTTTGAATTCTATGTCTTATCATCGTTCCTCCAAATTGCAACAGTTTCTCAATATTTTGCTTATTTTAAGATCCCGAATACTTTCCCAATTCAAACAATTGAACCTAAGGCGTCATACCTATAGGAGAAATGCCACACTGCTGAGACACAGCTCCGGTTAGGATCTCAGCAATTTTTGTTTATTCTGTTTTGGGGTTACAAGCAACTGTGTTCAGGGCTAACTCTTCACTTTGTGTCTAAGCATCAATCTTGGAGGTGCTGGGGAGGGAGTGGTGGCAGTAAGTTGTGCTGGGAACTTGTTTTTGCTTCATGTTTTTCTCACAATTCTAGTACTGTATCACTGTATCACTGTCTTCCTGTTGTTCATTGATTTGCTCGAGCGGGCCCCAGTAACATCTCCATATGTCCTGTCTCATACTAGTAGAGCCCAAGGGCATCTGCTTGCTCCAGGAACATAAAGAGCCACAATCCATTCGGAATGAGGTCTATAATTGTTACTGGTATTTGGCATATCAAATACAACACGAGTAGCTTGCCAGGCTCTGCCGTGCAGGCAGCATACTCTTGCAGTCATCTCTAAGTCTGGACTGTAATAGGCTGGTCTGCTGGGTGGAGTTCTGACGGAGAGAAGTCGGATGTGGAAAATGGAGGCCCTCATGGAGGCGGGGGTCATCTGGCTTGTTGCAAGGTCAAATATTTTTCTGGCACAGAAATAATCTGTGGCCTTCCACAGTATCCTAGTGTGAGCCCTGATGCCTCTATGTCTTACTACTCATGAAACTGACCTTGAGTACTGCTTCTATTGGGGTTTGCTGAACTCCTATGTAACATTAGTGTTTCCCCTTTGTATCTAGTATGTGGGGCAAGATCCACAATACTTTCATGTTCATCCCGTGGCTTTAGAAATAATGGATTTTGCCCAAATGGCTGTGCTTGGCACGTCTGAGGTCATGATTTGCTCACCAGTCTTGTATGGTCCTTAGCCCTGAGCATTTCCTGGTGCCCACTGACCACAAACAAGCATAGAATATTTCCAGCTCCCAAGTTCTTCTGGCAGTGCCTACCACTGAAAAAGAGGTTACAGTTACTGAATAAAATTAAGCGTATCTTTTAAAATCCAGAACACAATTATTTTGATATGATTCAGGGCCAGGATATAGAACATGTACATGACAAGTATTAGGCCCTGTCCTAGGTGCTACAAAAATACTTTGTATCACGATTTCAAAAAGTGGCTTCTTGGGTCGAAGCATAGCTGAGAGGCAGATACGCCGTCTCTCAAACACAAAGCTGCTCGTGCAATTCTTGGCAAAATTTCAGTCTGCATAGAAGAATGTTATTGAGACTCTGACATTTGGGGTTCCTGGTGCCTTAACAAAGTGTGATCTCTCACACATCCAAGCACATGGTAGCACTGATACTGAAATCTGCACTCCTGGTAAATATGCAAACGAATAATGTTGTAAGCTTGGCTAGTTGTGTAGCAGTTGACAAGTATATGTATGCAATCTTCCTGCAAGCATTGAAGCGAAAACACCACAACTAAAGGAAGCTACTTTTGGCAAGGACTTTTGCAAGTCCTTTCTTCTTCAAATCCCTGACTATATCACCATTGTTTGTTCTTTCAGTACCACCAATATTTAGAACTTTTCTAAGGCATGTTTTATTAATATGAGATAATGGGTTTTAAAGGGCTTATTGGAAATAAAATATATGTGTTTCCTGATTCATTTATTTTTTTATCTCTCTTTGAATCACAGAATTACCCTTCTCTTTTGATGTTAAGTATAGTAACCAAATTTATTTTGGCTTGACCAAAAGGAAGATTTTTCCCCCTCTCATTCTTTTTAACTCAAAGTACAGGGTAGGCTGATGTGGTAATTCAAATACCTTTATTGGAAGGGGATCTTCCTCCTTTCTTACTTCTTTTGTTGGCCTCATTCTCAGTCAAATTATCACTGTGTGTGGCAAAATGCCATAAATACCTCAGGCTTGAGTTTTATTGCTATATGTAACCACAATGATCACACAGCCATATCTGAGTCAAAGTTTGACCAGAGGGAAGAAATTCCTCTGATAATTAGCCTAAAATACAGTCACAAGTGAATTGTACGAAATAGAATGTTTTTCTCCAAAAGAATATCAAGATTTTGTTTTAGGACAAACAGGTAGAAAGGATGATGGGTTGGAAAAAAATAAAACAAAAGAGGAAAGTAAACAGCTATCAACTTGGCCCCATAGACCAGTTTTGCATGCTGAAACCCTTTTAGATCTAAGGCTTGTCTTTTGAGGCTCTCTTTTATGGGGGATAGGGTTGGGCCATACTCCATGTTAAGGGCTTACTGCTGACTCTGTATTCAGGGATTTACTTCTGACAGTGCTCAAGGGCCCATACTTGATGTCAGAGATCAAACTGGTCTGTCATGTGCAAGGCAGACTCTTTAACCTTTGTAAGTATCTTAAACTCTTTCCAGTCCCCAGTCTCCTTTTATAACCATTCCTCACCTTGAAATATGTGATTTCCCCATTTAATGTCCCACTAATACTTTGTACTTATTTTTGTTTATTATGTTTTGTAAATTTTGTGTGATGATTGCAAGTTAGACTGTTGTAAGCTTCTGTCTTTTTCTTTCTTTTCTTTCTTTCTTTCTTTCTTTCTTTCTTTCTTTCTTTCTTTCTTTCTTTCTTTCTTTCTTTCTTTCTTTCTTTCTTTCTTTCTTTCTTTCTTTCTTTCTTTCTTTCTTTCTTTCTTTCTTTCTTTCTTTCTTTCTTTCTTTCTTTCTTTTCTTTCTTTCTTTCTTTCTTTCTTTCTTCCTTCCTTCCTTCCTTCCTTCCTTCCTTTCTTTCTTTCTTCTTCCTTCCTTTCTTCCTTTTTTCCTTTCTTTCTTTCTTTCTTTCTTTCTTTCTTTCTTTCTTTCTTTCTTTCTTTCTTTCTTTCTTTCTTTCTTTCTTTCTTTCTTTCTTTCTTTCTTTCTTTCTTTCTTTCTTTCTTTCTTTCTTCCTTCCTTCCTTCCTTCCTTCCTTCCTTCCTTCCTTCCTTCCTTCCTTCCTTCCTTCCTTCCTTCCTTCCTTCCTTCCTTCCTTCCTTCCTTCCTTCCTTCCTTCCTTCCTTCCTTCCTTCCTTCCTTCCTTCCCTTCCTTCCTTCCTTCCTTCCTTCCTTCCCTTCCTTCCTTCCTTCCTTCCTTCCTTCCTTCCTTCCTTCCTTTCTGCCTTCTTGCCTTCTTGCCTTTTTTGCCTTCTTGTCTTTTTGCCTTCTTGCTTGCTTGCTTTTTTAGAAAAGGCCTATAACTTGTCATTAAATCTTCAATGGAACCTAACAAGGGTCTTGTTGAAAATCAACTATCAGCAAATATTGCTAACTTGTCTTCTTGGTACTGTGAAAATTTATGAAAAAACAAGATTAGGCAGATAATTATGCACATAATTATGAAAATGGTAAGAAAGGAGCCAGAGAAATAGCCTAGGGGGTTGCGCATTTGCTTTGCATGCAGTTGACCCAGTTTCGATCCCTGGCATCCCATATGGTCCCCTGAGCAACTCCAGGAGTAATTCCTGAGTGCAGAGCCAGGAGTAAAAAACCCTGAGCATCCCGGGTGTAACCTAAAAGCAAAAAAAAAAAAAAAAAAAAAAAAAGGTCAGAAATGATGTTAACAATGATGATGAGAAACCATTTCTGTTGGAGAAGAGTTAAGTCTTGCCCCAGAAGACTGGTCAAGCTTTGTGTGGTCAGCCTTTGGATGGGGTGATTTGAATCTGTTCCCCTACCCACTAACTCTGTGCTCTCTTCTTTTTTTCCTTCAGTTGTCTGGGTTCACCTCTAAACTCATTCCGGCTATCCAGAATGCTCAAAAGAACTCCCCTGGATCTGGAGGAGAAAAGGAGTTGATGGTGCTAACTGAACCCATTTTGATTGAGACCTATGCTGGACTGATGTCATTTATTGGAAACCGCAACAAACTTGGCTATTCCCCGCTCGTGGGGGTATTGGTTTTGAGAGTCTGGGGTATAAAAATGTCATCTATAGCCACATTATAATGAAGGTTCTGTCTTTACTGACCCTGTTTTAGACTAAAACAATTATCTTTAGGGCTTGGAGATAGTAGAGTGGTTAGGTACTTGCCTTCCATGTGGTTGACCCAGGTTTGATCACTGGAATCTCATATTGTTCCCTGAACCTTCCAGTAGTGATTTCTGAATGTAGAGCCAGGAGTAACTCCTGAGCACTGCTGAGTTTGCCACCACCTTCCCCACAAAAAATATAATTATTTTTAAATAGTAATAGATATTTTTTAAAAAGTATTTAGTATTAAGAAATTTGAAAAACATGGTTAGAATGATGACTTGAACACCAGTTTACGTATATGAGAAATAAAATGTCAAGAAAATGAAAATAAATTACTGAAAAATCCCATCAAATAGTGTAATTGAATGAATATCTCTGTCCATAATGTCAGGGCCCATTCTCAGTATTCTTGTGTCTCCTTTTATCAATGCAGACATTTTCCACTTCTTCATCTGTTCCTTGTTGTGTAACTTTTTTTCTTGCTTTAGGATCTCAGTATCTATTGTAGTTCCAATTTCTTTTTATAACTGGGGGATGACTTTGCAGTTCAGATTTCCATCCCTATTATATTGTCTTTTGGTTTAAAATTTAATCATCTAGGTTCAATTCTGTTCTGTATTTTCTCTGCAAAATTTTTACTTAGGGCATTCCTGTGGCCATTCATATTCAGCACCTTCAAAATTCTGGACTCCTCAGTGACAAACATTTTCATGCTTTCAGTTACAGATCTCTAAAATGATCAGTTTGAATTTCTCTAAATTCCGTTTTAAATGTGACACTCTGCAAACAGGGCCATGCATTCCAAGCCTGGGTTGGAGTTAGGGAGTTACTTGATGCAGTTGTGCTGGGACCGACCAAAGTTACACGGGCAGAGCTTGGGAGGTCTCGGAGTTTGAAAGCTTGAGCTTGTGGTTCAGTTTTTCTATCTTAGCCCTCTCTCATTTGCTCACCTAACTCTCATCTTTTTCGATTTTGAAACTATTTTAATGCAGTTTGAAAGAAAGTTTCATGTTCAACATATCCACATTATTGCAGTCATCTTTTTCTTATCCTTGTCCCAAACTTGAAACACTTTAGTTGACATTCAAGTTAAAATTTCAGGTGATTTTCTTTAGGTTATGCAGACTATCTTTAAAGTTTTTCTGGTTTAAAAAAGCTTACTAGTTTCAAAGATTCCTCCTCCAACACACTGAAAGCCATCAATTCGATACACCCTTTCAAAGCCCAGATTGGATAGCATTCATTTGATTTTTGTCTTGGTTTACTGCCATTGTTTTCTCTCTCTTCAACTTTTCCCCTTCATAGCACTCACTTTGTTATGCCCCCTCCATACACACACCCTCTGATGGCAAATATTGTTACAGTTCCCAAGGCAAAGAACCTCTATTCAGACTGTAAAAGGAAATGTTGGAAATCCTTAGCTGTCCTGTCAACAGTAGTGGAATGAAAAGTCGTTGGATTGTTTTGGCAGTGGTTCTGAAGCAGGCATAACTGGCAAATTATTATATCTCTGCTTTCCAAAAATCCCCATTTGCCTCAAGATAGTGGCATCTGTTGGCAGGGGGCCTCTTGAAATGTCCAGCACATTCTTTGAGTTACCATTTAAGGATCAGTCTGACAATTGGGTTCTCTGTGCACTTTTGTCCCCTTTTGTAACCTAAGATGGACTGTTCCTAAATGACCTTTAAGAGGACTCAGTGCAGCAACATCAAGGTGAACAAATCAGGAAAGATTTGTTCTTAGCCCTGAGGCCTAATCTGTAGCTCTTAGCTACATGTCTCTGAGTCCTGAAGCCCAGTCTAGCAATGGGATAAGCATTTAATAACACAGACCTCTTTAGTATGGAGAAGCGTAAACTCAGAGATGACATAAAATGTTTCTTTGCATTTAAACAAATTGGTTCCCTGGAATGTCTCATAAACTAACAAATGAGGTCTTGAAAGAAGGATGAGAAAATTGTTTTAACTACCCTAAAATTTAAATTTTTCACCAGTAAAGTGAAAAATACATTCTGCTTGCTTCAAAAAGTCTTGTGAATGCAATAAAATAAATAAAATAAAAGTTGAATTATCTGTATTAAATATCATTTAGAACTTGCCAGCAGAATAATGTAACTTTTGCAGTATAAAATGAAAAACATCCAACTACATTAAACTCATGTCCCTCTGGGAATTGTTTCTTTTTATTATTATTATTATTATTATTATTGTTGTTGTTATTATTAATCAATCAATCCACATAATTATCATCATTTTCCCATTCAGCATTTATTGTTCTCACTTAGACTCCTTGTCACTTGTATTAAGTTTAATCAGCAAGTTCAAGTCAAACAACCTGAGCTTTACAGGTGTCAACTACACTAATACCCAAAAATTTCATGTCAGCTATGCTCATACCCAAAACTTTCCAAAAGGACCATCAGATTGAAGTAGGCATTCAGGTACAATGTCTTAGCAATGAATTCAGAAAGTCACAAAGCCAGGTTTCCATCACAAAGCTCTCCTTAACCCACCAGCCACTAGCTTTAGACTGAGGATGCCATCCCTATCTAAAATTTTTGACCTACTCATGAGAAGATTCAGCAAGAACAAAAGGCCCTAATAAGACATGAACTGAAAAGTACAAAGGATACACAAAGTCCTTGTCCCAGTCAGTGACCTAGAAAAGGATTTATTCCTCATAGGGTCTCAAGCCTGGAAATCTTGGAGAATGCCAATGAAATCAGCTTTGCAAAGGCAGCAACCCTCCCTTTGCCATGTGCCGCAAAGGATTTCTGGGGTAATGTGCACCCCTTACTCTGTCTACATGCGTAACACATTTTCTTTATAGGATCTTCTCATGTTCTGTATAGGAGTTTCCTAGGAAGCCAGTTCTCTCTTCAAAGCAGTTCCTTCTTTCTCTTTCTTAATCAAGTCATTTTGGTTTCACTGTCTTCTATGATTCTGTTGTTTGAGAATAGACAACAAATCTAAAACCCGTGTAAGATGGGGGAGCTTCCTTTTCCTCCCATTCCTAATCTCCCTCAGTCATCACCTAGTCTGTTGTAGAGAGGAAGGTAGCACTTCCCCTGTGGTCATTACGTCTTCCTGCCATGTTGTTCCACTGGCAACAATAGATTTGATTGAGAACAGTATTAGACACAGGATAATTTAACTAAAAGCATCACATCATTAAAATAAAGTTTGGGAACACTTTATCATATCTATATCTCATTTAGGAGACCTCCCCTAGAAAATCCCCAATGAATAGCCATTCGGAATCTGCTTGGGCAGCAACATCTTTATGATATAGCTTGATTGCTCATACACTTCTGGTCAGATGGTGCACATGGAGTTTTTTCCTAGAGGCTAACACTCGGTGCTATGCATCTGAACTCTCATTTCAAACACAGTTCTGATGCTGTGATGGGTTCAACATGGATACCCATATCAGGCTATGTGTGTGTGTGTGTGTGTGTGTGTGTGTATGTGTGTGTGTGTGTGTGTGTGTGTGTGTGGCATTCGGTTGCAGAGACAAAGCTGATAGAGACTTTAGGTCTTTTAGAGACCTAAAGAAGAAAAAAATGAGGGACAACTTTTTGTTTGGGTTTGGATCTCGCTTCTTCAGTCTTCATATTACTAAAGAAGACATTCAGAGCACACAAAGGCTAAGAGCATCCAAACCATCTAATCGAAGCCATCACCTGACAGAAAATAAGGTAAAGTTGCAGAAATGGAAGAAGGGGCTCAAAAAACAGGTGGTAAAAAAAAAAACAGGTGGTAAGTTTTGGGGCAACACTGTGCCAAGTTGCAAAGTTTTCAATTTTTTATTCCTGGTCTATTTCTCTCCATCCCTAGGGAAAGACATTGAGTCTAAATCAATAACAAATCAGTGTATCAGAATTGCTGGGTTAATTCTGAGGCAAGAAAACAATTGCTCACCGTTGTTTGGGGGTGGCTGGGGGGATTTCAGAAATCACCTGTATTTTCTTAAAGGCTAAGGTCACTCCTAGAGCTCTCTGATTTCCTATCTGATCACAAAGCCCAAACAAAAGCTGCGGAAGCCAGCAGAGCCAGCAGATATTTTGTAAGGTGGTTTTTTTACCCCTGCCTGGCATTTTGTGGGGCAGGACAGGGGAGGACAAAAAGTATTGAATTTAGTCTTAAAAGCTCCTCAGAAATTCTTTGCACACAAGAGACCAAGTTGGAGAAAAAGATGACTCGTGCCAAGGGGAAGAAAAAGAGAGACTAATGCCTGTGGTTTTGAAAGGTTAACAACAGAAAAAAAAAGCCCTAGTATTTGCACAGGGATGAATGCTCATTGGCTCTTGGCCAACAATTATACAGGGGCTTGTGCCCACATCCTGTAGCGTGTGGTTTAGGGACGCTGCTCATGAGTGACTTCTTATGCTTAGTGGCAGGAAACTTTAGTCACTGATGTGTAAACTAACCTTTGGTCTGCACCTCCCACAACGTGCTCCAAAGGCAGCCAGGGGGCCAGGCCTCCTGATTCCCTTGCAGATACCAGTTCCTCAGAGGCTGCAGAACTGTGAGAGTCTACTAGTGACTGAGTATTGATCAGCACTAATCTTAATCCACTTGCTTGTGACAATGCCTTGGGGTAATTCTTTAGTTATGGGAGGGATTATGCTATCATATACTAAACTCTCTCTTTAGCTTTTAAAACACAAGACCAAAATAAATCAATCAATCTACTTTAGGCTGCAACCAATGTAAAATAGGAGAGGCAGAGTATTGCTACTTGTTGCAGGACTCTAAGGGCCGCTGCATCTGCTTGATTGCCTCCCGAAATCACTCCGTAGATAAGGGGTAGTCTAAATGTGGCAGTTTATCCGACCATGTATGCTGTACTAGCTGGTATAAATATTCTCCCATGCTATCACAATCATCGTGGGACTAGCTAGATCTTACCAGCATATTAGCCTGGCCACGTAGGGACACCTAAGTAATAGACCAGAGAGAAATGCTGTTTGCTTCCAAACAAACAAGCATGGCTCCCTGATAAAATATAAAACTACAATGAAGTAGAGGAGACTTGTGAAGGCTTGGAGAAATATTTAACTGGCATTGGTATTGATCTTTGGTACAGTGACAGCCATCCAGAAACCCCCTTTACATTTCAAAGGCATTCCTGGCTCAAAAACATTAGCACAGTAAAGGCCCTAGGTGAATTCAGGGAGGGATTACCTGAGGGGCATTGGACCTCCTGTCCATAACAATGGGAGGAAGGTCTGAGTTGCGGGTATAAACAGGCGGTTCCGCCTCGGGCTTCTTCCGGTGGGATCCGCGAGCATTTATCGTGAAGTTTTACAGTGGTGGTCGCCATCTTGGCCTACAGTGGCTGGGGTTCTAGCCTGGAATCGACGGGGTTTTCCTTTTGCTGATTTGTATGCCTAAACCTGTGATAAGTAAAGGCTTTTAAAACTGTATCGGATTCCTGAGTGGTCATCCATTCCTCGCCGGCTGGAGGTAGAAGGGAACTCGCTCCGGCACTGTCGGGACCCGCGGAGCGCCCGACAGCTACTGAGGGTAGATTTTGTTTTTGATGAGCGATTTTACTTCAGAAGACGTTATTTGTAAAAAACTCATGAGTTACTTTACCAGTGAAGTTAAACAGACTTTATAAGAAGTTTCTCCATAAAGCAAGTGGTTGCTGTGGACCATGTTGGTCAGTTTCCTGCTGCCAGCCCATTGCTCATTGTGTGGATCTCCATTTCCAGGGAAATCCATGTCCTCTAAATGAATAAATCATAGTTACTGGGTTATTTAAAGGTGAAAAATATTGGATTCTGTTTAATTGAGTCTCATGTTTTGAGGTAATTGTGAGACGTTATGATGTGACATTGAGGAGGAATATTCTAGAATCAGTTGTTTTGCAGCACTATGTTGTCACATGTATTTTCCACAATGGCTAATGCTTGCATTTCAGATCATTTCTTTTTCTTCCATTTATATTCCTTGAAAATGAGATCAGAACTTTAAAGGTGATATAGATTAATCCCCTATGTAGTATAGGAAAGTACTCAGCCAAATGCACAGTGAAAATTCAGATACAGCTTCTACAAAACACTCATAGAGCACAGAACCTTTGGCTTTCAATAGAAGCTAATCTATGCTAAGCAGTTGTGATGTGTAGAATGCTTTTCCTAACACAGCACCAAAATCCTGTTCCCTAGAAATATGTCTGTCGAGGGGCCCTGGCCAGCAGCCTCCAGCACGAATGAGGGAGACCTAGATCTTTCCAGACTTCATCCCTGCGCAAAAGGAGAGGATGGACTTGGGGGAAACTCTGCCTTGCCACTGCTAAGATAAGAAAGAAAGAAAGAAAGAAAGAAAGAAAGAAAGAAAGAAAGAAAGAAAGAAAGAAAGAAAGAAAGAAAAGAAAGAAAGAGAGAGAGAGAGAGAGGAGGGAGGAAGGAAGGAAGGAAGAAGGAAAGAAGGAAGGAAGGAAGAAAGGAAGGAAAAGGAAGGAAGGAGGAAGGAAAGAAGGAAAGGAAGGAAGGAAAGGAAGGAAGGAAGGAAGGAAGACAGAAGAAAGGAAAGGAAGGAAGGAAGGAAGGAGGAAGAGAAAGAAGAAGGAAAGAAAGGAAGGAAGAAGAAAGAAAGAAAGAAAGAAGAAGAAAGAAAGAAAAAGAAAGAAAAGAAAAAGAAAGAAAGAAAGAAAAGAAGAAGAAAGAAAAAAAGAAAGAAAGAAAGAAAGAAAGAAAGAAAGGAAGGAAAGAAAGAAAGAAAGAAAAAGAAAGAAAGAAAGAAAGAAAGAAAGAAAAGAAAAAGAAAGGAAGAAAGAAAGAAAAAAGAAAAAAAGAAAAAAAAAAGAAGAAAGAAAGAAAAAGAAAGAAAGAAGAAAGAAAAAGAAAGAGAAGAAAGAAAAGAAAGAAAAAGAAAGAAAGAAAGAAAGAAAGAAGAAGAAAGAAAGAAGAAAGAAAGAAAAAGAAGAGAAAGAAAGAAAGAAAGAGAAAGAAAGAAAAGAAAGAAAAGAAAGAAAAGAAAGAAAGAAAGAGAAAGAAAGAAAGAAAGAAAGAAAGAAAGAAAAAGAAAAAGAAAAAGAAAAGAAAGAAAGAAAAAGAAAGAAAGAAAGAAAGAAAGAAAGAAAGAAAGAAAAGAAAGAAAGAAAGAAAGAAAGAAAGAAAGAAGAAAGAAAGAAAGAAAGAAAGAAAGAAAAGAAAGAGAAAAGAAAAGAAAGAAAGACACTGATGCGGCAGGGAGTTCTGGGTAGCAATACTCCTCTTACTGAGCACAGTTTAAGCCTTTTATACAATATTTGGGTGGAGGGGCTATAGGCACAAATCATGGCATTAGCAAGCTCCTGGGCCACTGCAATGGATAACAATCACAGATTTAGTATTTGCAAGGTAACAATCATAGATTTACATATCCCTGTGATCAGAGGTTAGAAGACCAGGCACATTCTGCCTCACCTTAGCTCAGATAAGCACAGATGTTTTGGGTGTAACCATATGGGCAGGGCCCATTTCTGGTTCCTGCCCTTATGGCCATGTGGTGGGAAAGTGCTGGACCCTTATGGGGGAAGTGCTGAACCCTAAGGCTAGCAGCTCAACATATGTCTATTTGATGGTAGACCTTGCTTTGAATTTACTCATTTCCTTTTTTATAAGGTCACTCTTTAAATAAAGGCAGCTAACTGGTACCCTTCAAGAAGTAGTTTGCTTAAGTGTTTAATCATAAAATCTCTAGTTACCATAACCATTATTCATGCCATTGGTTATACAGAGACCGTATCTAAATTGTTTCTTGTTGTGGATTACTCATTTATTTAACATTTCTTTAACAATATTGCATTCTACGCCAGCATGACCAGTTCAAATATATGCTAACTAGGGCAAATGAAAAGGTGCTTATTCTTCATTTGTCATTATACTGTTGCTTTTTCAACTAACATTTCTTTCAATGTTTAATTTTATTATTATATAATATATCCTTTTTCTCTGATGCATCAATTTTGTTTAGGAGTAAATGAGAACAACTTAGAATGTATTACAACAAAACTGTATAACCGAGTAATAGTCACTGCTTTCTCTCTTTGACTTCTAGTTCTATGCTGTTTTCTTCCCAAATTGCATGATTATCATTTACTTTACAGTTATGCCTAAATAAGGGCACTCAAAATCTGCTGTGGGGCCAGGAATCAAGTTCACAGTCTCATACCTGCAAGGAAGTTGCTCTACCACTGAGCTACCCACTGTCTTCTAAAACAATTGTTAGGTGAAGATGCTTCTTTGATTTGCTGATTTTCCAGTGAATAAGATGGGCTATACAAGTATAGTGAACATTGTGGGTTTTGTCACCATGAAGGACATCTTAATCAGAGCTGTAATTTGAATGGTTTATCTACAGAGTTTGTACCTATTGTTTTAGTTATTCCTTTAATCCTTATAACAAAAGTAGGTGGTCATCCCACTCCAATTTTATTATCACTTATCACTTATCTTCCCGTTGTTAATTGATTTGCTCGAGTGGGCTCCACTACCGTCTCCATTTTATTATATATATATTTATTTATTATATATATGTATATACATATATATACATATATCCATATATATATATATATATATATATATATATATAAACTGATGTTTCACTTGAACCAGTGCCTGTCACCACAACACCCACAGTCTTTATTGACTTCAGAGTAAACAGTTTTCAATAGCAATGGTTTCCACTGTATTCTTGGCCTACAAGAATACCCCAATGAAGCTGATAAAAATATTGGAGTCAGGTTGATAGATCAGGGCACAGAAATATGCCTAGCATGTGTAAAACCCTGAGCTCTATTCTAGTTGATCCTCTCAGCTTCATAGGAAGTACCCCTAGACCACCTGAGTACACTGCAAAGTACAGAGTCTGTTTAAAACAAAAAGATTGAGAAAGAAAAAATGCCAGTATTTCTATCTAAGATGTACTTCTTATGACTTTAGTAAATTCTCTGTGCTTGTCAGGGAACATGGTGGATAAGTGTAACAGTCTTATGTGGTACATTCACTTGATTTCCTAATCTCCATTAGTCTTTAGATACCTTACTCTAGCATTTTAACTTCATTTAGCACATATTTCATTTCAGTTCTAGGTTTTAGACATTTACAAAATAATGTGGTTGATTCCTAAATGCAGAGCCAGGAGCAATCCCTGAGCATCTGCAGGGCTTAATAAACAAAGAAAGTACAAATTTAGGATACACCATGGAATTTAATCTGTGGCAGATAGAAATTCTTTGACAAGTCCTCTAGGAGAATCATTGGCTAGATCTTGGGGTTTTAAGCAAAGATACAACACAACTGTAGAAAACAACTTCCCAACTTAAAAAATAGCTTTCTATTGGTACCACTTATAGATTAATAGTTGACCATAGTCTACCCAGTTTTGAAACACCCTAAGTTACAGCTAAGTTGTCTGTAATGAACTGTATATTTTATGAAAGCATTATAAAAATGTTTTGTGATAACTTACCTATATTCTATTATCAAATGAGATGATACTTATCTATATCACATGCCAAGCAGTTCCTAAAGGAAAACTTAAGATGCACACACATCTATTATGACCACATTTTTTCCCCCCACAGTCCATTTTCTGTCTATCATAGAAAGTTATAGGGGTAATCAATGTAAGGATAGAAAATTGACTTACAGATGATTCTGCTTCCCTTAAAAAGTTGAGGGTTGTAGCATCTATTCCATGGTGGTGCTTAAATATAGTGGTGATCATATTTTCTCACAGTGGACAGAAAAAGAACTTGATTCCAAGTTGAGCTTTAGGATGGACTTCAAGTTTGTAAATGAAACTGAGATCTGGAGTACCGATATTATTCAGAAATGTTCATGCTTATCTCCCAAAGCCAGCATATGTTGCTAGTGGCAGAAACACAATGCCTCTCTTCCCTTCTGCTTTATCAGATTGGGTTTAGTTTCACATAATAGAAATCATTTTAGTACATTAAACACAATGTGGCTTGATATGTAAAATTAAGTACTCACATCGTCAGAAAGGATGAACGCATAAACTCTGGAAGTCTGGAACTGAATTCTAGAATTGCTTCACCAATGCCTAGAGATGCAGCACACTTCCTCTGCCATACATGGAATCTCAACAATCAGGAAGTCAATATCCCATCAGTAGTCACCAGTGATCCAACAATCAGGGAGACCGCCATTACATTGTACCCCCTTCTTCTTTATTTACTGCTTCTGGAGCAGAATATGGGAATAATATTCCATTTATTCCTAATAAAAAGAATTTACTAAGGATATTTAAGGACGAGACTGTGTATTAAAGACCATTTAATAGTGTGACCTTTTTTGTTTGTTTTATTTGGGGGAGGGGCACATCCAGAGGAGCTCAGAGCTTACTCTAGGCTGTGAGTCCAAGGATCACTTCCTGGTGGGTTTAGGGGAACCACATTGGTGTTCTAGGGGTGGAACATTGACCAGCCACATGTCAAGCAAGTGGCCTACTTCCTGTAGTCTTGTTCCAGCCCCACAAGCCTCTTTTAAAAACTAGGTGTATGGGGGGCTTGGAGATAGTATAGAGATTAGGACATATGCCTAATATGAGACCAACTTGAGTTTGATCCCTGGCACCACATGGTTCCCCAAAGCATCACTGAGTACACTTCCAGAGGCCCCTGAGCACCAATGTGTGGTCTCAATAATCCCTGACTCTGCAGGTCATGAATAATGGTGCATTCTAAGCCCTTGTATTAACTTCCAGTCTGATACCTGAATTGTTGGCTGGCCAATAACTACTAGTAGGTTCCCTGGGTCTTTTAAGCACCACTTGGAATGCTTCCAAACTAAATTAAATTAAAGCAAAATAAAATAATAAAATGAGGTATGCAAAATAAACAGAGGTTAGGAAACTTAGCCATGAATGTGTGCTTATGAGTAGAACAGTGGGATTAAGTTAACAGCAAAGAAATATGAGATTTTTTAAATTTAGCTTTTCCCTTATGGAGTAAAAAATTCCACCAGAACAATATTAGAAAACAGTGATATAGCAATTCCCTTGGATATGCAACGTGGCATAATAAAGAGATATTTTAATCTATTTCTCCCCTGACGGTTATGAATTCCTCAAACGTAACCCAATTTCTCATCAAGCATAAGCCAGTGTATATGTTAGGCAATCCACGAATGCATTTTATGACTCTAAGGCCATCAGCATTTTCATTCCACCCATTTCAGTAGCACATGTTTAAGTTTCTGTGAACCTACCACTTTTCTGTAGTCTGGTTTTACAGAGAGCATACAAAGTTGGGTCTTACGTCCTAACTTTTAGAAATAGTGCTGTTATTTGATCAGAATGATTTTATTTTCTGTACTTTATTGTGTTTACAAAAAATACACAAAGCAGCTTTCAGAATTTGTCATAGACACAAAAAGTAAGGCATGGTCTTTTACTGGGATTAAACAAAATATTGTAAAGGAAATTAGCTGAGATATGCACAAAGTCCCAAATAGAAGTTTGTTGGTGTTATAATAGAACTCTGCCAGCTGAAGTGAAGGCCGCACCTAGAAAGAGTGGAACGTGATGACCTGCTAGATATCCTGTCCCAAAGAGGAATGTCAGCACAAGCGATAAGCTGAGGCTCTCCTGGAACAGTCATCCACTTCAGGAGAGTGAGCTTCAAACGGCTGAGACCAGACATCTGATTCCAGATTCTTTTCAGATGATAATTACACCAACAAGGGTAGGAGTTTAGGAGATAAAATTGACTTTCAGGGGAAAACAATGTGTTCATATCTGGATATGGTAAATATGAAGGACTCGAACAGAGAGTGAATGCTTCTCTCTATCATCAGGTTCATGTGAAAGCATGTTCCTAAAGAGAGAGCATGTTGGGCTAAAGAGAAAGGTTAGGGGAAACCATCAAAAATGAGTGACAGTTAAAGCATCATGTACAGACGAATCAAGGTGAGACATTTCTGCAATAATAAAAATGAAGATTATTCTATGTAAACTTAAATCAAGTCTGGTTTAATTTTTATAGCCACATGTGCCTTATCAGCATACATATAGAATGAAAATGGTAGAGAAAGTAATCTATAATAATAACAATACATGATATCTGAAGTTAAATAGGCACAATATAAGTTAAAACACATATCCTTTGGGGAGGGGCTCCGAAGCAGTACTTGGTACCAGTGAGTCTCTCTGGGTCTCTCCTGGTGATTCCCAATCAAGCTAGGGCTCAATGCAAGAGCCTGAATTGAAGTACAGCTTAGAACATCCAGCATTAGCAATTATTCCGACCACCCTGGTGGTACTCATCACCCAGAGTGATGCTCTGGGACCATGCAGTGCCAAGACTTGAACCTGGGTTGGTTTCCTAAGGCATGTGCCTTAACCCCTCTACTCTCTCTAAGTTCCCAAGAACACTTGTATTGTGAATTCTTTACTTTCTTTTCTTTCTTTTTTTTTTCTACTATCTTAAATAAAATAGTAAAGAAAGCCAAATGACCTGGAAGAGTTTGGAAATCAACAGCATTCCAACTCAACATTTTTTCTTCTGACACAGAGGTCACTTAAGTTTCTTTTTTCAGATTCTGAGAGCAGTTGCCCCCATATCTCTGAGAAGTGCATTTATATTTCTCTGTTTTTTCATCAGCATTAGATATTATCTATTGAATTCCTTTTAGGAAATAACAATTCTTTTCCACTATGCTAGTGCTTTACTTTCCTCTCTAAATGCTTGCCATTTTCACCTTCTATGCATTATATTCATTACTTCAGTAATGTAATTTTATGTAATTTTATAGTTTATAAAATATAATTTTAGTTCCATTTCTCTCTCTCTCTCTCTCTTTTTTTTTTGGGTCACACCTGGCAAAGCTCAGGAGTTTCTCCTGGCTCTGCACTCAGAAATTACTCCTGGCAGTGCTCGGAGGACCATATGGGATGCCGGGATTGAATCCGGGCCGGCACCGGCTGGTCGCATGCAAGGCAAATGCCCTACCCACTGGGCTACCGCTCTGGCCCCCATTTCTCTTTTGTAGTCTGTATCTCTTCTGTGTTTCATAAAAAATAATAAGGCTGTTAAGGTAATCTTCACCTTTCTCCAAGAAGCTTATTTTTTTTATAAATTATGTATTTACTTTTGCATTAATTAGGCCATGATGATTGTGAATATTTACATTATCTTCTGCAATAATATTAGGAGTACCAAACTGTTTGAATTTTGCAATTCTACAAAAAGTAATGATTTATCTTGTAGAAGGAGAAAGACAGATTACTGCGATTTTTTCTTCCTTTATTTTTTTTGTCTTACCGTGCTGCGGTGACGAATTTGAAGACATTGTATCATTGACTCTGTCAAATGACTACATTTTCTATTTTATTATAATTTGCTTACAGGGTAAGAATTTATTATTATAATTATTTTATAGATAAATTAATTAAATGGAAATACATATAGTGACTTACCAAGATCATGCAACTGGCAAATTCAGAAGGTGAGAGTCCATTTAGATTTCTGATTATGTAATCATCTCACAAATATGTTCTTAGTGAGGTTTCTTAACTGTTCAGGTTTGCAATAAAGTTATGAGTTGGACTTCCTGCCTTAGGTTTATAGTCCATGGCTAGTGTTGGACCTGAGAAACTAGAAAATTATGTATTTATGAACACATTCTATTTTAAAGAACTGTAGAAAAGTTGATAAAGTTTTGTGTTTTATAAAACCAGATTCACAGATATCTAATTATTGGTAAATAATTCGTTAATAAGGCCTGGGAGTATGACTTAGTTGAGAAGCACGCACCTTGCAAGTGTAGAGTTATAAATTCAATCCGAACATCCCATGCAGTCTGTAACTGTCAGAGTCAAAATTGTTCTATCTCCAGAGCACCATAGCCATGTCTGAACAATTCCACAAATTATGTATGTGGTCCCCAATGAGCACCACATTGAAAGATGTCTGAACAATGTGCTCAGTTGTATTATCACCAGTAAGCACTCCAACCAAAATGTGTGAACACAGCAACTAAAAGTGTGACCTTCTAGCAAGCAACAACAATCAAGTATATGTGTAACTCTTAGTCATCACAACAAAAGCAAAGACAAAGGGAAAGGTGTGTGTAGGGGTGTAGGTGGTGAGAGTCCATTAGCAGTTAAGTAAAATTTTCTAGACTCACATGCTAGGGTCTGGGTTTAGACATTTCACATACCTTAATTTATTTAATTTTCACAGTAAGTCTTTTGATAGAGTATATCTCAGAGAAGGGGTGAGTATTTCAGATTTTAATATTCATCATTGTGGTTGAATCTTTTCATTCTGAGAAATGGGCAAAACCATCTTGTTTCCCAGACACGCTTTGCAAATGTATATATTCATGAGATAAATTATATTTGGTAAAAATAAATGTGATTAAGTAGTTTGGTTTCTTGGGAGATGGGAAATATACAAATATCACACTGATGACTAATACAGAAGTATTGTAAGCATATGTTCCTATTACTAGCAATGGAATTGACGCATAAGGTTGGCAAAAAGCAAATTTAAAAATTAAATCCAAAGAGAATAATACCTGGGTGGCAACATAGTAAGTATAGGCCTCTGGTCTCCCAAAAACTATTCAAGCTATTTCCTGTTATTTTTAATAATCTCTAACTAATATGAGCTCATTAAAGGGGTAACTTAAGAAAGGTGCATATCTGAATTTCATGAATCTTATATGATCTGTGACCTTTTAAGAAGAAAATATATAATATTACAGATTCAAAATTAAGTACAAAATGCTTTATTGACAAAGTATACCAAAGTTATTAGCCACATATATTACAAACCAATTATATACAAATCCATAAAATTACAATGACATTATTAACACACCTAGGTATTACTTAATTCATAACTATAATTGCATATTTGTTAAACAACTCTTTAAATATGCAAGATATTTAATAGTCTGTTTATATCTCCATAGGAACTGAACTTTGGTCCTACCCTTCCTTTTGAATTTTGGTGCTTATAAATGTTTTCTTGGAGGTCAGTCATACATCATCAGTCCTAATTAAGAACAATAAGCCTTCATGACAATGCCTGGGAAAGATTGTATCCTAGTATCTCCCATCAAAATGTTAAACTATTCCAACTTCCTCTTAACAGTATTTCCCAAGTATCCATGGCCTCTCTAATACCCAAAGAAAAGTGATGTTGTAAAAGACAGAATGGCAAGACAATCATTTTTACCCCATTGCATATAAACTATTATGTTTTCAAAAATTAAGAAAATTAAAATCATGACCAACTATGGAAGTTGATTAAGTCTCTCATGTGGTCTTAGAAGGAACCTACAAAAGAGATATTTTGAATTTCATTTTCAGTACTTTCACGAAAAATTCACTCTGATTCCATGACTGTGGAAGCAGTAACAAACTCAGAATGCAAGACCTAGGTTCTAGTTCTGGCTATTCACTATATGTGATTCACTATACATACCTTGAGCTGGTCATTTGCTTCTCAATTCCTTCATTATTCCTTTTTTAAAATGTGAGCTTTGCCTAGGTAAAGTCAATATGCTCTTATGTTTTTGGCATTGAGTTCTATAAAATAAAACGACCTGCAATAGCAAAATTCACATTGATAGAAGTGTCCCCAATCCATTCCTCATGATGTAATTATCTCGGCCTAAAGTCAGGAGATAGAGATAGATGTGAGCGTAGCCTTCTCTATTTAGTTTTGGAAGTGGCTGCCTGTTTGTTTTTTGATTGCTTGTTTATTTTTCAGAAAGTAGTCCGCAGATTTTTTTTCAAGGAAAAGGTATAGATGCTCTAGGTGCTCTAGCATGCTTTGAGTCATAGTGATCTTATTGTTAGTCACCCAATGATTAAAGAAGCACTTGTTTCCATGGGGATTGCTTCTGCCCTTCCCAGAAGTGGGAGAGGTTAATTCAAGGCTGATAGACCTTTGTCAGCTGGGTTGGGCATCCACTTAACTCAAAGTATTCAGGGCAAGACTTGACAGTTCTGCATTTGGGGCCCTGGGGGATTCTAGAATTATGAAGTGGGGGAGGGGGACCTGATGAAATCAATTATCTCTTTCATTTCTCCCCATGGAATAAAACACTTCCATTTATTCCAAGGGGATTCAAGTATCATGAAGTATGTCTCAGCTAGAGCAATAAAAGGAAAGGTGCTCTTAAATGCTTTTTGTAAATTTTAGTGGGTGGTTCTGAGCACTTAGACTTTCTCATAATATTTTCTTACTACTTAGTACAATCATCTATCTTATTTGTGTATCTTCCTTTCACTGGGTTGGTTGCACCAAAATTGGACCATTGGGCTAAGTTCGTTTGCATCTGAATCTCTGTAAAGTCCACTTCTTTGCCATCAGTCAACTCTTAGGTCGAGAAATCAACATGATGAACGACCTAAAACCTGAGCTGCGCAGGAGGAAAAGAGCAGCATGGAATGCCTTCAAAGGCATCAAAGAAATAGCTAAAAGGACAAAGAACCTCCTGCTCCGGGCACATCTCTTTGACTCCACCGTTCTCCCTGCATTAACATATGCCTCAGAGACCTGGGCCCTACTAAAGCAGGATGAGAATGCTACTAGGGTCTCCCAGAGAGGAATCAAAAGAGCTATGCTTGGAATATCACGCCTCACTCAAGTGAGAGAAGGAATCCGGAGTTCTGACCTCCGTCGCTATTCCAGAATCAGGGGCGCTGTCTCGTTTGCCAAGGCATTGAAAATCAGATGGGCTGGACATGTAATGAGATTTGGAGACAACCGCTGGACTAGAGCCATTACCGACTGGATCCCACGGGATGTCAAAAGATCACGTGGCCGCCCACCTACAAGATGGTCAGACTTCCCTTGTAAAGACCCTGAAGGAACGGTTTGAGGCTCTTCATATTCCTGAATCAACCAACCAGATGCCATTGGGCTACATTGGCACGTGATAGGGTCCAATGGAAATGTTACTGGTGCCCGCTTGAGCAAATCGATGAATAACGGAGATTCAAGTGATCAAGTGATCAACTCCTTGGCAATTTTGGGGCCTGTCTTCCTCTTGCTGATTCGTCTGCATGTCTGTCAATGGAAGTCCAGGGCCATTTGCTTGAATGGAGAAGGATGCCTAAATGTTGAGCGGCAGTCACAGCTGGTTAGGAAGATTCAGCCCCAAGTACATTCTGAAATAGAACTAAGCCACAGGGAGCGTGGAAACATGCCTTGTGTTCTACAGTGCCAGGGAATGTAGTCCTGGCGCTTGGGCTTTCACGCCTCAAACTCATTAAAGCCCCCCATCTGCAGTTCACACATCACGTTCCTCCAGAACCTGGGCTTCCTTCCTTCCAACAAAATACTCTTTTCTTCCTCAGGTGACTTCAATTCTTTCTTTTTTTTTACCATTTTCTTATCATGTGATATTGATATTCTTTTTATCCAGGATTTTCAGAATGCTGAGGTTACAAAAGCAGAGAACAGAATATCACTGGGCAGGGAGGAAAAACTTGGTCTGACCAGAGAATTCTTAGATTATAGGCATGTAGAGCTGAGGAGAACCTGGAATTCATGTAATTCTACCATCATCATGTTACAGTTGGGAGAAAAAGAAGACCAAAGGTCACAAAGTGATTTTGGGTGATCACCAAGAAAATGAAATCTGACTCCTAGCCTGTACTATTTTATTTGGGTTGAGGGAGTTGGAGGCACTGTTTAATTTTATAAAGCTTTTTAAAAGTCATATATTAACATAAACTTGTTCTACGAAAATGTTTAATTTTATAGAAGCAGGTGACTAATACAATGATATGGTAAGCTATCTTTTTTCCTTAGTCTTAACTTTACAGAAAAGCTTGAGATAGAAATGTCAAAAGTAACTTCTTTGAGTTCTTTGACACAGACACAAAAGTATGGATATTTGTTTCAAGGTTGCAGATCTCCCAGTGGAACCATAATAATGTACAATTTAATATATTTATGAATGCATATATTTACTCAGCAAGCTATGTGAACAGTTGACTACACAGGTGTTATTACTGTGATATATTCAGAGCAGAAATATGATAAAGTCTTGGAGGTTTCCTAGATAGCAAACAAGTCAGAATCTATCTGCCACCTCTTTAGGTTATGATTTTAGGATAAGGCAAATTGGGTTACCCACTTTTAAAGGTGTAGATTGTTGTGGGAAAAAGATGCGAAAATAATTTATTTAATTAGGTGGAATGCAGAAGGTTTTAGAGAAGATAGTACTTGAATTCGTCTAAAAATGGTGTGGGAAGTAATATTTCCAGTGGAGGGAAGACACTGAGAATGCTGGTCCCCACTTGTGACCAGCTGATACTTGCCCTATGAGTGGGAGAGAAGAGGAAGCCCACAGTAGTACACAGAAGAGGGAATTCTCAATCCTCTTTCTGTGGTTTGTTTTGTTATCTGTGTTTGATCCCAGGCCTTTCACATATAAGGCAGCCATTCTACCATAGAGCTGTAGCTGCAACTCCAAGAGTTTTCATCTACTAGTCTATGTGTGCTTTATAAAATATTGAAATATATAACATGGACAAGAAGAACTTTTATATGTTGAAATTCCTTTTTTTTGCTTTTTGGGTCACACCTGGCAATGCTCAGGGGTTACTCCTGGCTCTGCACTCAGGAATTACTCCTGGCGGTGCTCTGGGGACCATATGGGATGCCGGGGATCGAAACCGGGTCGGCTGCATGCAAGGCAAATGCTCTACCCGCTGGACTATCACTCCGGCCCCTATATTGAGATTTCTTAATGTTAGTTACTTTCTATAAAGAAGTCACAAGAACTTCTCACTTGAGTTTAAGTCCTGACTCTGAGAGCTTCTGCAACTGAGCCAATCTTCCCTGACTCCAGCATTCCTATGAAGGCTACATGCAAAGATTCATGTATCCTTCATGTGAAATCTGAAAATTTCTCAGTCATGTACTTCATTCATTTTAATAGTTATGTACCTCATCATGATCTGTCTCTTGAGGGGAGGGAGACACGTATGCAGCTCTACTAGTTGGGGTGAATCTTGAAACTTGGATTTAATTGTTGACAAACATGAAAGATAGTAGACTTAAGAGTTGGGAACTGAGGGATTGCAGGATATGACATTTGAAAGTTTTAAGCAACTGAGGATGATTGCTCACCCCCTCTTATGACTAAAAGGAGAGTTTCTAGATTCAAATCCAAATCTTAGTTTTGCCATTAGCATGTGTATAATCTTAAGCAAGTCGTCTCATACACTTTGCTTCCAGTGTTCTCATCTGTAAAGTAGACCAAAAGGTAGTGCTAACCTCATTAAGATATAAATGCTAATATATGTTGATAGGTATTAATTGCAATAGAAGATGCCAAACTATCTTTACCTACCTAATCCCAAATTCCAAAGACAATTATTTTAAAATAACCTGTTGAAAGGAATAAAATTAATTTCTACTTATGCACTTACAAGCCTTTTTTTTCCACGAGGGATTTGAAATGCAATGAATCTTTTCATTAGATATTTCTGGCACTTATTATACTGTGCTACCAGTTTACTTCTCACTATTTGGTTTCATGTGAGAGAATATGGGCTGATTAGTGACTGTTACTCAGGTCTTTCCCCCCTACTCCTGTAGGGGGCAGTGTGATGAGGTGACAGGATTACAGCTGAGTGTCAGGATTCTTTCCTCATTCATAGGTTGCTTTTTGATATGGTCCTTCCGTTCTGACTTTTGTTGTAGTAATCCTTGAAAAGAGTAAGTTGGATGGTACCATCTCCAAGTTCATTGATTCCAAATAAAAGCATTGTAATGACTTTTGTTTTTATTTTTTTCCCTAAGCACCAGAAATAGGAAAGGAAGAACAGATAACTGGCAGTTGTTTCCGTCCTTCTTCCAAAATGTCTCCCAATCCAAAAGGAACAGAATTCTGGAGCCTCACACAAAGGCTAGTTTACGTGCTGCCCCCTCTAATTATGGTCCATTAAGACCCCAGATCCCTCCTGTCTGCAGAATGTGCTATTTAACATTCTCTCTGGCGGTACCTTGGCCAAGGACGCAAGCCATTGCACTCAGTTCTGTTGATGTTTATGTTGAGAAAGTAGATAATCCTCGGTGCAGTGACAAGTTGATTGAAGCAAGTAAAAACCGAATAGGGTTTAGAATTCTAATTGCTGACAGATTCATAATGGTGTGTGAGTCTGGTGTCTGCCTGGCTGCCC
This sequence comes from Cryptotis parvus, assembly GCA_021461705.1. NCBI lineage: Eukaryota > Metazoa > Chordata > Mammalia > Eulipotyphla > Soricidae > Cryptotis > Cryptotis parvus. Next base: position 46,928 of record JAJIBD010001378.1, on the reverse strand, counting down.
TCCTATTTAGAACAAAGTGTGAAGTTAAAGAGTATATTGTTTCTGGTATGAGATTTCTCAACCCCAGAATTGTTTCTTTTCTGAATGGAAGTGTGTGTGTGGGGAAATGAGGTATTCTAAAAATAATGAAGAAAAGCAACTACAGTCATTAAAATAGGGAGAAAAAAATGATCAGGTAGAGCTTTTCATTTAAAAACTAATAATAATATGGAAGATGGGCCTTGGGAGACAGCATGTGGATTCTACTGTACTGATGGCACAAAGTCAGTGGACTTATGGATTGCTTCTCATTGGGGCAAATCACTTATACTCTCAGATGTCTCTCTTAATGGAATGTAAGATTGAAATAGTTCACTATTTTTTTGTCTTATAGTAATTTTCTATTGAATATTTCAACAAAGCATAATAAATTATCAGAAAGTGTCAGAATAGTTTTCACTGAAGAGTCCCCAAACAGCGTGGCTTTTGTGGGTTATAGGTATTGTTCATTCCACTCATTTTTATGTGTTTTGTATGTAAAACTATACAAAGAAGATCAAAAGAAGTCACAAACAAATTTCTAATATTTGTTGACTCTGAGTTGGTAAGGAGGGTAATGAGAGCAGGATTTGTAATAAAAACTTATTTCTTATATGCAAGTGTTTGAGGTAAGTATGATATAATATGAACAGTTGTTAGTCATAAAGGTTGGGAAACTCAAGTGTAGCAGTTAAGTATTTTTTGTTGTACATACATTTCTCTAAATCAATATTAAATTTGAACAAATGTCATTGTCTCTTTAAATTTTGTTTTGTAAAAAATCCTGTTGAAATTCAGCTTTCTCAGTCACAAAATAAAAGAGGTCTTAAGACCTTATGCATTCCTGACTTTATTCAGAAAGAAAAAAAACAAGATAGCTAATAGACTATACAAGCAAAACATTATTTTAAGTCAGTTTGCTGGAAGATTAGATTGGGGTCATTTTAAAAGAAAATGTACCAATTTTGTCTTCCTCCCAAATGCCAATAATTATTTGCAGATATGTAGCTTTCAGATGCTAGTTTTAAAATCTAACATTTGAAATTTGCTTTTGGTATTTCTCTTCTACAAAACTTACCACTTGGATAAATGGATGGACATGGAGAGTATTATGCTGAGAAAAATTAATCAGAAGGAAAAGATGACAGATATAGAGTGACTGCATTAATTTGTGGAATTTAAAAACAGTATGAGACTAAAAGACCAAGAGAACCTGTCAATGGTTGGAATCTACCACAAGTATGTGTGGGGAGGGTAGGGTGAGGTGGGGTGTCAAAGATTATAGTAGACAGAGAAGGGAACAATGTGCTAATAATTGTTGGAATAGGCAATGCCAGAGTAGAACTGCACATTGAATGTAGGCAAAGGGATGTACATGATAACGCATAAGTGTTTGTATTGCAAGGTACAATGTGTAAGAGAAGGGAGAAAAAAAGAAGAAAAAGAAGGTGAAGAAGAAGGAGGAGGAGGAAGAAGAAGAAAAAGAAGAAAAGGAAGAAGAAGAAGAAGAAAGAAGAAGAAGAAGAAGAAGAAGAAGAAGAAGAAGAAGAAGAAGAAGAAAGAGGAAGAGAAGGTAGAGGAAGAAAAGTAGGAGGAGGAGGTGGAATAAGAAGATGGAGGAGGAGAAGAAGGAGAAGAAACAGAAGATGCAGAAGCAGGAGGAAGAAGAAGAAGCAGAAGCAGAAGAAGAAGCAGAAGAAGAGAGGAGGAGGAGGAGGAGGAGGAAGAAGAAGAATAAGAAAAAGAAGAAGAGGAAGAAGAGAAGACGAAGAAGAAGAAAGAGGAAGAGAAGGTAGAGGTAGAAAAGTAGGAGGAGGAGGAGGAGGGAAGAAGAAGAATAAGAAAAAGAAGAGGAGGAGGAAGAAGAAGAAGACGAAGAAGAAGTAAGAGGAAGAGAAGGTAGAGATAGAAAAGTAGGAGGAGGAGGGAAGAAGAAGAAGACGAAGGAGAAGGAGAAGAAGCAGAAGATGCAGAAACAGAAGGAAGAGAAAAGAAGTAGAAGAAGTAGAAGAAGAAGCAGAGAAAGAAGAAGAAGGAGGAGGAGGAAGAAGGAGGATGAGGATGAGGAAGAGGAAGAGGAAGAGGAGGAAGAGGAGGAAGGGAAGGAGAAAAAGAGAAAAAGAAGTGTCTGCCATAGAGGCAGGCTGGGGAAAGGGGAGAGAATCTGGGGACATTGGTGTTGGGAAGGGTGCACTGGTGAAGGGATGGATGCTGGAACACTGAATGACTGAGACTCAATCAAGAAAAAAATTGTAATTGTGGGGCCTGGGCGATAGTCCAGTGGTAGGGCGTTTGCCTCAAATGTGATCGACCTGGGTTCGATGCCTGGCATCCCATATGGTCCCCCATGCAGTGCCAGGAGTAATTCCTGAGCACAAAGCCAGGAGTGACCCTTGAGCATTGCTGCTGGGTGTGACCCAAAAATAAAAAAAAATTGTAATTGTGTATCTCACAGTGGTATAATAAAATTTAAAATAAATACCACTTGGATGTGAGATGACAGAGAGAGAGAGAGTACAGAGAGAGAGAGAGAGTAAGAGTAAGAGAAGGTAGAGGAAGAAAAGTAGGAGAGAGAGAGAGAGAGAGAGAGAGAGAGAGGGAGTAAAGCAGTAGTGTGCTTGACTTGTATTCTGCTGACCCAAATTCCATTCAGCACATCCCATATGGTCTTACAAACCCCAGCAAGCATGAATGGTACCTGACTGCAGAACCAGGAGTAAACCCTGAAAAGTGCCAGGTGTGCCCCCCCCAAGAAACAAATTACCCTTTTTGAGTAAGAGAAAAGCAGTAATTGTCTGAGAGGAAACAAGATAGAAGAATGGAATGCAGCTTGGGGATGAGAAGAACCAGGATTCTGGGCCTGTTTTTGCTGCTCTATGCCTGGGTCTTTCCAATTACTCACCTTTACCTCTTATGATCCCAATATCTTTATTTGTGAAATGAATGAGGAAAACTAGGTAACTGAAAGATCTTGCCTAACGAAAAGAAAGTTCATTTTACTGAGTACTAAACCTATTCGGGGGAAAACAGCCAAAACAAACAGTAACAGAAGAGAAGCATCACACTCAGAGCTCAGCCTGCTGAAGTTTAGACCAACAGAGAATTTTTTTTTTAGACCAAAGGAAGTCAGGGAATCTGCACATTTATTAGGTCGAATTATTCTTTCAGTTTTCTCTCTGGACTCCATGATATCATCTTCTCTCTAGCATTTCCTTTTTTTTAATGTTTTTGTTTGTTTGTTTGTTTCATGGATGGAGTTGTGACGAGGAAGAAGTCCGGATGTGGAAACGGCAGCCCCCATGGAGTTGGGGGGGTCGTCTGGCTTGTTGTGAGGCTCTGCTGGGGTGGCAGGCGAGGGCAAGAACCCATCATGCCTCCTGGGCGCCTCATGAGTGGCTGGGCACAGGGAAAGCAAGTAGCAGCTCTGCCCCATGTCTGAGAGTCTCTGGTTCAGCATACCTGGGCTGGATTGAAAAAAAAAAAAACTCCTGCAGGGTGGGTGTCAATGATCCGGGCTGTGATAGTCTGGTCTGCTGGGTGGAGTTGTGACAAGAAAGAAGTCCTGATGTGGAAAACGGCAGCCTCCATGGAGTCGGGGGTCGTCTGGCTTGTTGTGAGGCTCTGCTGGGGTGACAGGCGAGGGCTAGAACCCACCATGCCTCCCTGGTGCCTCATGAGCGGCTGGGCACAGGGAGCAGCAGACCAGACTATCACAGCCCAGATCATTGATACTCACCCTGCAGCAGGTTTTTATTTTCAATCCGGCCCAGGTATGTTGAACTAGAGACTCTTAGACATGGGGCAGAGCTGCTACTTGCTCTCCCTGTGCCCAGCCGCTCGTGAGGCTCCCAGGAGGCATGGCGGGTTATAGCCCTCACCTGCCACCCCAGCAGAGCCTCACAACAAGCCAGACGACCCCCCTGACTCCATGGAGGCGGCCGTTTTCCACATCCGGACTTCTTTCTCATCACAACTCCACCCAGCAGATCAGACTATCACAGCCCAGCTCACGCAGCCACGCTGTTCATCAATGATTGCTTTATTTAGAGGTGACTACAAGAGTATTCCACCCGCACAGCAAGCCTGGCAAGCTGCTTGTGTCGTATTTGATATGCCAAATACCAATAACATTTATATTAGGTCATTCCTATGACCTAATATAATGGTTTGAGGCTCTTTATGTTCCTGGAGCAAGCGGATGCCTTTGGGTTCTACTAGCATGAGACAGGACATATGGAGATATTACTGCTGCCCGCTCTAGCAAATAGATGATCAACGGAAAGATAGTGATAGTGATAGTTTGTTTCATGATGACCTGGGTTTCTTAGGAAACTGTATTCTGAACTTATTTTTCTTGTTTTAATTGTTCTCTGTAAAAATTTATATCTAGATATTTTTCAGTAGTTCATGATATTTTTCAGTTTTCTTATACTCTTTACATCTCAGGAATATCATTCAAATCTATGCTCTATGTATCTTCCCAAAACATTGGTGATGCCTATCCTTTGGAATGGCTAAAACTTCAGAATTGTAATAAATAATTATTTCTACTCACACACCCATTGTTATATTGGCTGCAGCTAAATTTTTCTTAACTGCACTAAAAATAGTATTTTTAGAAACAAGCTTTTACTGTGTCCTATAATACTTTTTATTATTTACTCTCTTCATTTCCTACTATCACATTAATCTGGCTTTTGTAGAATCATCTTTTGAATTTATACAAGGTTTTCTATAAGATGTGAGAAGCTTCAGGCACATTATGAGCTAATAAATTGACAGTTTCTAGATTAAAGCAAATGCAGAGACAATGATTAAAGAGCTTCCACCTAGTAAAGTGAATAATAAGCACTCAGAGATTGTCCTTGGATAAAGGATCCCTGTGGGCATATTTCAAAGTCCACTCAGTGCCTAGGGGTTAAGGAGTCCTTCTAGAAGAACCCACCATAAATCACTTGCTCTTTAGCTTGTTTTCTTAGGAGATGGAGACTGAAGGTGTAAGGTGTGACTCAAGTATGTGAAGGCTTTAAACCCTGGCTTCCAGAAAGTCTAAAAATTCTGAAGCTGAGACCATTCACTTAGATTCTGATAAAAAACCAACTTGAATGTTATTATTCTGCCCGATGCCTTAAAAGTTCAAACAAGGGATGGTTTTCTAACATTCTCTATGACATTTTTGTTTCTGTTTTTCAATCATGATGTCCATGTTACATTATTGATAGGAGGAGGGAAAACTGAGGGAGAAGATTCCTGGTAGCCAGTTCTAACCCAGCAAATACAGTTTAGCCTGTTCTTGTGTGTGTTTCTTTGCTTCCTTTTGGGTCCATACCCAGCTGTGCTCTGGGCTTACCTCCTGTCTCTGCCCTGTGGGGACCATATGCATTACCAGGGCTGTAACTGGGTTTTCTGCGTGCAACAGGAGGCTTACCTATTTTACTATCTCTCAGGATCAATTTAGGTGTTTTGATCATTAAGTCGTTTAAAAAATTTAATTAATTAAATGTTTAATTAATTAAATGTTTATTCAGTCACACCTGAATTTCAAAGTTATTCATGTTTCAGTTTCAGGCTTACAATGTTTCAGAACCTGTCAATTCACCAGTGTCCACTTCCCTGCCCGAGTCCCCAATTTCCCTCCCATCCACTAGCCTGCCCTATGATCAGCACTTTAACTATAAGTTTCATGTGCTGTGGTCTACATTAGTGTGTCTGATAGGGTTCCATGCCTAGCATGTTACCACCTTTCCGCATCCCTCTCCCATTGAATAAGTAAGCTCTTCCTTCCGCCACTGTCCTAATCCCACCCCAAAGTGACAAGCCCCTTACTGAAGATTGGCTCTCATGTTCTTTGTTCTATTGCTGTTAGGCATCTGTTCTTCCTCAGCTTGTTGCAATAGTCCATTGTTAGTTTTTGTATACTATAACTTTTTTATTGAAGCTAAAGGGATCTTGGCCAAAGAAACAGATTCAGAAGCATCTTAATTTAATGTAGTTTAATTATTTAATCAAATGAACTACATTAAATTAAGATGCTTTTGAATCTCAAAAAGAAGCAAGGACAATAGATATAGATATAGATATAGATATAGATATAGATATAGATATAGATATAGATATAGATATAGATATAGATATAGATATAGATATAGACATATAGATAGATATAGATATAATAGATGCCCATGCCCATAGACAGGAAGGTAACATTTGCCCATTACTTGTATGGTAAAGGGTTAATATTCAATATATATGAGGCCCTGGAAGAACTTCATAAGAAAAAGGCAAAATGCCCAACCCCATTCAAAATGGGGTGAAGAGATGAGCAGAAACTTACCCAAAGACATAAAATGGCTGAAAGGCATGTAAAATAATGCTCTGTACCACTTATCAGCTAGGGAATTCAAATCAAAACAAGATATCGCTCATACCACAGATACAGCCACAGATCAGGAAGAAACAAAAACAGCCATGCTGGAATGTATGGGGAGTAAAAGGAATCAGTATTCACTACTGGTCTAGCCTTTCTGGAAATGAATATGGAATTCCTCACTAAAATTAGGAATTAGGGGCTGGGTCACAGTACAGTGGGTAGGGTGCTTACCTTGGATGTGGTTGACCCAGGTTCAGTCACTGGCATAGCATATGGTTACTCCAGTACCTCCAGGAGCAATTACTGACTTCAGAACCAAAAATAACTCCTGAGCATTGCCAAATGAGGCACACCGAAAAGGCAGTAACAACAAAACAAAAAAGCAAGTAGGAATTGAGCTTTCATGTGACTTCGTAATTCCACTTCTTAGAATAACCTCCATTGAGCATTGAATCTTTTTTCTTAGCATTTAACACCTCCTTTCCAGAGTTGTTGAGTTTTATTTAGTGAAATGTCCCACTTTGTTTTACTTAACATCTAATTGACACTGAAAAATCAGAAACTAAATGATTTTCGCTGTCAATGAACCAGACAAAAGACAAAACCTGATGAGTGTCTTTGTGAGAGTTCTAGTGATATTATATTTTATGATTCACTCAACTCAATAAATGTTTCTTGAAATAACTCTGTGACTGGGTTTCCATCTCCAGTCTTGAGAAGGAAGACTAAGGCGAGAGCAATGGGAGACAGATTTGGAATTATTCCTGGAGTGAGCTTGCATTGTCTGCAGGGATTGATTTCCCTGCAAGTCTGTTTCTTGCCTCAAAACACAAATGATACAATGAATTCCTGTTTTCCAGTTGTTATTTATGAGATAATAAATATACTGAGCAAGAAATTAAGAGCAATTTTTGTTTACTTACATACAAAGAAAGCTTCATTCACCAAAAGCCATTGGTCATATAGACACTGAGAATGCAACATGACAGTTATATTTGATGTACTTCAACCTTTCACTCTCAAGCTGATGCTCAGCTTAAGCTCTGGAAGCACAGAGTAGACAGGTTATCAATTCCAGCTCCTCTTCCTAGGATCATTTACTCAATTCAGAGAGAGAACTCAGAAAACAGGGGTTCATAGCTTGCATGCACCAGGATTGAGTTTGATCCCTGGTAACACATCTATAGTCTATTTCCCCATGTCCCCAAAGTACCATCAGTTAACTCTGGTGACCCTTTGTTGCAGGACTCCTCTAAGAGCCTCTGCATCTGCTCTGAATTGCCTCCTGAAAATCACTTCATAGATAAGGGGGTAGTCTAAATGTGGCAGTTTATCTGACCATGTATTCTGTACTAGCTTGTATAAATATTCTCTCATGCTACTACAATCACCGTGGGACTAGCTAGATCTTACCAGCATATTTGCCTGGCCACATTGGATCCCTAAGTAATTAGACCAGAGAGAAATGCTGTTTGCCTCCAAGCAAGCAAGCATGGCTCCCCTGATAGCTCAAAGGCAACTAAAATACAAAACTACCGTGAAGTAGACGAGACTTGTGAAGGCTTGGAGAAATATTTAACTGGTACTAGTATTAGACTTTGGTACAGAGACAAGCCATCTCGGAAACCCACTTCTCTACCCTATAAAGGCTTTTCCAGGCAGATCTTGGCTCAAGACATTAGCATATAAAAGGGCCTAGGTGAGGTGCTGGGAGAAATTACCTGAGGGCATTTGACCCTCCCTACTTTTTATAATAGTGGGAGGGAGGTCTGAGTTGCAAGAGCATAAAACTAGCCTGCTTCCTCTCTCGCCTCTCTTTCTGGGCTCTCTCTTTGTGAGCTCACACCCTTCTTGGGATTCTTGTCTCTGTCTCCCTCTTTACAGGGCCTTAACACGTGGTGGCCGCCATCTTGGCCTACATGTGTCTGGGGTTCTAGCTGGGAATCCTAAGCACAGGGTTTCTCCTATTGCTGACTTGTGTGCCTGAACCTGTGATAAGTAAAGCCTTTTAAAACTGCATCGGATTCCTGAGTCTTCATCCATTCCCTGCCGGCTTCAGAGGTAGAAGGGAACTCGCTTCCCAGCACTGATGGGGACCCTGGCGGCTTCCCGGCGACCCTTAAAATTGCTAGGTCCAATCAGTTCAAGTTTGGTCAGAAGTGGCCTTTGGTTACCTAAGCACTGCTTGGTAACCTCTTCATGAAAGAAAATAATTGTACATTCTTGGTTATGTTGGGTAGGCAGATTGTCGCAGCCACTTCATCCAGTGGTATACGATGGTGCAGTGGTGCTTCTTGTACTCCATACATCACAACGACAGACCCTGGATAGATTCCATGGTGTTGGTGACTGACTGGAACTTGAGATAGAGCGAGGATTGATAGCTGCCTACCCTCATCGTTTGAATCTCTTTTACCTTGCCAATGATGTCATACAGAACTGTAAAAGGAAAAATGCAATCATATTCCGTGAGTCATTTGCTGGCGTACTTCCTGAAGCAGCTGCTCTGGTGAAGTATGCTGAACCAGAGAATCTCAGACATGGGGCAGAGCTACTACTTGCTCTCCCTGTGCCCAGCCGCTCATGAGGCCCCTGGGACGCATGGCGGGTTCTAGCCCTGGCCTGCCACCCCAGCAGAGCCTCAAAACAAGCCAGATGACCACCCAGACTCCATGGAGGCCACCGTTTTCCACATCCGGACTTCTTTCTCACCACAACTCCATCCAGCATATCAGACTATCATAGCTTCGGCTCGCTGCGGCCGCTAGCGGCCATGCAGTTCATCAATAATTGCTTTATTTAGAGGTGACTACAAGAGTTTGCCACCAGCACGGCAAGCCTGGCAAGCTGCTTGTGTCATATTTGATATGCCAAATACCAGTAATATTTATATTAGGTCATTCCCATGACCTAATATAATGGTTTGAGGCTCTTTATGTTCCTGGAACAAGCAGATGCCTTTGGGTTCTACTAGCATGAGACAGGACATATGGAGATATTACTGGTGCCCGCTCTAGCAAATAGATGATCAACTGGAAGACAGTGATAGTGACAGTGGTTATGTTACTGACCCTGTGCCTAAGTTTCCTCATCAGCCAGTTAGAAATATTTGTCACAGACTTCTGCATGTTAATGGTGTAATTCAGGTAAAGTTCTTAACAGAGTATCAAGACTATGCAAACATGGTCTATGTTATCATTATTATAATTACAAAAGTTATGTCAAATAACTCAGGGTACAATGGGTCAAAAATATATAGCTCTTGGACAGGCAGGTCTTATGATAGAAATGAAGGAAGCAAATCTGATTGGCCATCTCATGTCTTTAAGAAACTATTTTGAGTGACCTCTCCATCAGTGTTCTGTGTCTGGGACCATTTTCAGTGACACTCAATTGGTGTCAGTCTTGTGTTTCAGTGGTCAGGCACAAACATGCTTGAGTTGTTTAGGTCAATGCTGCTGGGTGCTCCCACTGTAGCTACCTGTTGGTACTTGGAAGGACATGTGATGCCAGGGATCCAAGTTGGGGCTCTCACTTATGTAAAGCAGGCACTTGCATTCTTTAGGCTATCTCCATCACCTTTACTTGAGAAATTGCACAAAGACTTCCTGTTAGGAATAAAATTTTATCTTCAAGAAATCTTTCAAGAACAGTTTGAAAAGAGCCTTACTAATAGGCCCTACTGTATAAATTATCAGCCCATTTCTCTTGATGTACCTAAATATCTCTCCAAGGCCTGAGCAGCTCCACCCTAGTTTTTCAATAACACATGGTAACTAGTTGCTTTACACTTACAACTTCTTCCTGACAAATGCCTTCTCTAATCTGTTCTCAGCTAATTTCACTTGCTGTTCAAATTGCTTAGTTCCACCTATGGAGTCCTTCAAGAAATTTATGCTTCCATTTTTAAATCTCTTTATGACATGCTTTGGATTATTCCTTGTATACTTATCTGACTTGACTAGGCATAGGGTTTTAATTAAGGTCAGGAACTGTATTTTGTTCACTGTTTCATTTCCAGCTCCTAAAATAATGGTAGTTGCTCAATAAATATTTGTTGAATTGAAGAAATTATCCACAGGTTCCAATATAAAAAAAATCTAATTGCCTCAACACAATGAAAGCTTTGTTGTTCTCCTAACTGTTGGTAAATGGGAGATTACAGGTTGATATTAAAGTCACTGAGACAGCAGTTTCCCAAGAGGAACCCATACAAATATCTGACTTCACATGAACAGGGTTTAGGCAAGAACATTGCCTTGCCCTGAGAGAGACCTGGAATATCAACAATTAGGCCATGGGAAAGAGAAGAGAATGGTGATTAGATCTCTAAGCTAGGCAAGGGACTGGAAGCTGTGTGATTTCCATTGTCTCTTGAGGTAATCCTCCCCTACATTTTCTCATGATTGCCTACAAGAAGATTTCTTAATCGTTCAAGGGGTTTAGAGTATGATCCTTTGAATGTATAATTATCTTCATTATTCAAAACAAAGATGATGTGTGCCAGTCAGAAAAAAAAAATAAAAATAAAAAAATGTAGCCTCCAGCAGAAAACCATCTCAACCTTGTTATATTCCCTATTCTCATCTTCTCTTTTACTGTTTTTTTTCTTGGTGTCCTTTCACATCTATTTTTTTTAATTTTTATTTCTTTCCTTTTTATGGTAACAGCAACATAGAATTAAGTGCAAGCAGCAGATTGGAAAACTCACAGCACTGAAGACAAACCTGAATGTTCCCAACCCACAATAAGACACGCTGTTGGGTAACATGAGTCTGACAAACATTCCTTCATAATTCATCTCAGTATTGTTTTCTTTTTAATCTTTTCCTCTCCTTAGGAAACAGACTCAATTTTTCTGAAGGAGCAGCACTAGTCCCTACATCTCTAGTCAGCTGCTTGCTTGCACCCTATAATTTCTGGAAACCCAGACCATATAATATAAAATGGAAAATAATTCACATTTTTATAATTTTTCTTATACATACTTCTTGTAGAACTTTGAGTGGTTGTTTCTGCCTGGGTTCTGGTTTTCATTCTTATATAAAAAGAAGTCATTGACTTATCTCAGGGTAAACCTTTTTATTCTGTATAAAGTGGCAGGCACACTGGGCTGGAGCAATAGTACAGTGGGGAGGGCATTTGCCTTGTATGTAGCTGATCTGGGTTTGATTCCTGTCATCCCATATGGTCCCCTGAGCACCACCAGGAGTAATTCCTGAATGCAGAGCCAGGAATAAACCCCAAGTATTGTTGAGTGTGACCCAAAAAGCAAAAAAAAATATCTTCCAAAAGGGCAATGGTGAAGATTACCCACCACTTTTACTTGGATCTCTTTGATAGCCACATCCACCTGCTCACATACCAAATTCCATAGGACGGACATGTCATTCCCAAAGTTCTCCCTTCCGAAATCCGATATGCCATTTTGTTGATAAAAAAAAAAACTGTACAGGAGTAATTCCTGAGTGCAGAGCCAGGAGTAACCCCTGAGCATTACTGGGTGTGACCCAAAAAGCAAAAAATTAAAAAAAAAACTGTACAGCACCTGGTCCAGACAAGGTTAGACCTGAACACCTGAAGAATCTAACACCAGTACTCATCAATACACTGTCTCAGCTCTTCACATGATACCTGTTGAATGCAAGGTCCCATCCCAATGGAAAACCAGCAGAACCATTCTGTTGTACAGGAAGGGCAACATCCAGACATGGGCAACTATTGACCGTTCTGCCTATTGTCCGTCATCTACAAGTTATTCACTTGAGTCATCCTGTATAGAATCAGCAGAACACTAGATGAAGAGCAACCATGTAAGCAAGCCTGGTTCCAAAAAAGAATTCAGCACAATTAACCATATCCCATTGGAGACCAAGCTCAGTGAGGTTTTGTGAGAGTTCAAGATGCTGCTATGCCTAATGTTCATTGATTTGAAGAATTCTTTTGACTCTGTTGAGACTGCAGCAATCATCAAAGCCATTGTCAAACAGGGAGTTCAAACTCAGTAAATCAGTATCCCCCATTATTGAATCACTACCAGGATCTCACCATTCTATATGTCACAAGGCATTATTTTTCTTTCTCCTTTATGCAATCATCAATAGATGTAAAAATCATACTTAGCTCATGGGTTCCCCCAAATAGGCAAAAGCAACATATTTTGCCAATCTATGTTGGATATCTAAGTTTTCAAAGAGACATTTATAGAAGTTCAAGGGAGATAGGATAGCAATGGACAGAAATGCAAGCTAATACTCTTTATTCTATTGATGTTATTTTCCTTTTTGTTACAATGTTTGTTTACTTTGAATCTCAAATTAAATGTGGAAATATGTGATTTCTTTCAATTGAAAAATATTGAAGGCTTTTGATGATTTTGGTGTTCACCAAGCTCTTCATATTTGCACTCTAGTCCCCAGACCGGGTATGGCTAAGCATTTGCCTCAGATGATTCAGGGCCAACTTGGACCAAACATTTGTTAAATTTCATTTTTTCATGGCCATGATGAGGAACCTAAGTCATGAATAATGTAAAAGATTGAATTAAAAATAAAAGCATTTGTACTCTAGTGGGCTTGCAGAAGCATCATGGATATTATTTTTTTCCCTCTGAAGATTTACTTTCTTAATCCCTCTTGCTGATATGAAAATGAGTTTGCGTTACCTGAGCTCACAGTGGGTTATGGAAGAATTGGGATGCAGAGGAGAGATGAGATAGAAGTGCAATACAAGTGACACCCGGCATAAATCTTCTTCGAGCCTCTCAGCTCTCCCAAGTACTGAGAATTTTCTTTTTTTACCAATCCCTTCAGTGCCTCTTCTCAGAGCTACAATAGAGTCTCAGTCTCACCATGAGTCCTGAGTCTGATCTGGGTTCCAGTACTTCTCAGGCATTTTCTTAGAGGCAGCACATACTTTCTTTACCTGGCATTGAATCTCACTGAAGAATTTAAATAATTAAATATACACAGAATTTAGCTAATAATAATAATGTGTTAATTTATTGCTTACTTGTTTATCTTCTGGGTTTGCGGTCAAACCCTGTTTGGCTCAGGACTTACTCCTGGCTCTACACTAAGGGATCACTTTAGTAGGGTTTGGGGGACCATAATGGATGCCAGATTGACTGCATGTAGTGAAATTTGCCTACCCATGGTAGTCCCCTTCACTCATTTATTTTTAAAAATAACTCAGAGTAGATATATTTCTTAGTTTGAAAACTTGCAGAGGTTAAATAACCTACTATTCTGGTCTCTTCCCAACTCTGTCTAGCATCTTCATTCTCATTTTTCTTTTAAGGATATGATCACTTTCAAATTTGGCACATGAATCTGATGTACAAATACTTTCTTCTTTTAACTTTATTTAAACACCGTCATTTACAAAGTACAAAGTTTTTCACAATACAGTTGTTAGAGTCATCATTCAACACCAATTCCACCACCAGTGTTCTCCCCACTACCACCAAGATGGCTGCCACCACATGTTAAGGCCCTGCAGAGAGGAGAGAGACAGCAAAGAGGCAAGCATGGAAATGCCAAAAAAAAAAAAAAGAGGGAGACCCAGAAAGAAAGCTAGTTTTATATCCCTGCATCACAGACAGTCCACTCAAATGGAGAGCAGTTAGGGTCAAATCCCTCAGGTAATTTCTCCCAGGACCTCACTTAGGCCCTTTGAGATGTTAATGCTCAAGATCTGCCTTGGAAGTGCCCCTGCAGGGTAGAGTGGAGGAGTGGCTTCTGAGATGAACTGTATCTCAGAATACAAAGGCATGATCATGCATCTGTACCAAAGAATATTCTTAGCCAGTTATATATTTCTCCAAGCCCTCACAAGAGTCTCATCTTTACTTCATGGTTGTTCTGTATACTAGCCTTTGAGTCATCAGAGAGCCATGCTTGCTTGCTTAGAGGCAAACAGCATTTTTCTCTGGTCTAATTACTTAGAGATCCAATGTGGCCAGGCAAATACTCTGGTAAAATCTAGCTAGTCCCACAACAATTGTGGCAGCATGAGAGAATATTTATACCAGCCAGCATAGAATATATGGTCAGATGAACTACCACATTCAAAATGCCCTCCTCCTATCTATAAAGTGGCCTGAAGGAGGCAACTCCAGGTCAGATACAGAGGCTCTTGGCAGCAGTGCACTGCCGCAGTATGCCCATACTTAATTCTATAAAATGTGATGGGATACCTGGTACGTCAGTATACCAAGTTTTAAGATATTTTGCGGTTTCAAATTAGCCCTGCACCACAGGGAGAGCTGGTAGCTGGTGTGTCTGCACCTCTGTACCATGGCAGACAACATTGGAAGCAGTTCATGGGTGGTCTCACTGGGTCTTCCAAAGAGTACAGAGGTAGGGGTAGGGGCTGCTCCAGCTCCTCGAAAACCTGGTGAGTTTAGCCACAGCAACCCAGATACCTGGGCTTGAATCTGCTTCTCTCTTGGGTTAAGCTCTAATGTGCTGTGGAGTCTGGACCTTGAAAATGACTGCGATTGTGGTGAATGAAGTTTTTCTAGCTTCTGAGGCTCTATTGGGGCAGTGGGTCAGAGCAACCTCCATTTCCCCCTTACAAATACTTTCTGAACTGGCCTATAGCCTTATTCATCACACTAAATCTGTCAGTAGTACTTCTAATATGTATTTCAAAAAAAAGGCACCATAGGATAATGATATTCTTATTTGGCATAGTGCATTCTAATCACTACTTCATATCGAGGGCCCAAAGGATTTCTTGTAACTTACATCCCAAGTCTCAATATTAGGAAATAAACCAGATAAAAGTAATGATCCTGGAATTTCACCTGGAGGGGATTAATAACAGATGTAAAAGGCTGTTAAGTCTTCTGAGACTTTCTCTTTGAAAAGTTTATAGGAGCACTTGAATGATATAAAGATTGAAGATATGGAATTCCAAATTACAGCTACTTGTTAATTCCCCTTCTTGGCAAGAAATTAACTTTATTAATTTTTTGGATAATGGAATAAAACTTAAATATTAATTGAAGTGTTTGCTCATTTCTTGAATCCTGAGGTTAATTTCCTCCCATCTGTGTGCTCGGGATGAATTGCAACAATAGACTCTTGATACAAAATAGAGGAAAGGCACAATTTATTAACTTCAAAATAGACTTTTCAAAGACCAGGGCAAAGATGAAAATCTTCAGAGAAAATACTACTCATAATAATTTGCTTGAAATCCATAATGAAGATTCTGACATGGATTTGTTGTGATTAATAAACTAAGCATAAGATGGTTTTCATATTGTCAATTAAGAGATGGGGAATAGAGGTATAAAAAGCTATTGAGATGATGAATATTTTTGATGGAGGCGAGATAAATATACTCAGTGGTTAAAATGAGTTTAGAAGTGAATAGTTGTAATAAAGTAGTCCCTATCCCCAAAGAAGTAGATTGAAGGTTACAGAGAACCAGGAACATACCTGGTTTCTGTTAAATCTGACACATTATGAAGACCTCAGGGAATAGTATAGCATAATGTTTGTGCAAAATAAAAAAAGTAAAAAGACCAGTGACATAGCTCAGCAGTTTCTGCAAACCCAAAACATCATTGGAGCATCTGAAAATTGTCCATCTATCTCTTCAGAGGACACAGTTACAGCAACTTGTGGACCTAGACAAATATCTGGGTCCAAAGTTGACTGATAAGGAATATATGGCAAAGGCTATGTTGTGGTTTCCATTAAACATTTTCATTGGGAAACAGGAGTAGAGTGGTAGTATGATAGGTAGGGCACTTTCCTTCACAAGGCTGACCCAGTTTTGATTCCTAGCACCCCATTTGGTCTCCTGAGCCCACAGTAGTTATCCCTGAGTGCAGATCCATAAGCAAACCCTGAGCACATCATGTTGTGCAGCTCCCTTTAAAATGCTCAAAGAAAAAAATTGTCAAGTGTATGTGCAAAATTTCTATAGTCACTAGGGATATAGTAATAAGGAATAGCATTTTGGTATGGGGAATGAGGTAGAAGAATCCAAAACAAACATACTTAGGAATTAGTAAGTGCTATTATTAAGAAATTTTGGTGGAGTATAAGAAGATTTCACTATCACTATCTTCCCGTTCATCATCAATTTGCTCGAGCGGGCACCAGTAGCATCTCCATATCTCCTGTCTCATGCTAGTAGATCCCAAGGGCATCTGCTTGCTCCAGGAACATAAAGAGCCTCAATCCATTCCGGAATGAGTTCTATAATTGTTACTGGTACTTGGCATATCAAATACGACACAGGTAGCTTGCCAGGCTCTGTCGTGCGGGTGGCATACTCTTGTAGTCACCTCTAAATACAGCACTTATTGATGAACCGCTTGCGGCCAGGCAAGTCGGCCTGTAAGAAGATTTAAAAATTAAAATATAAATCTGAAGATTTAAATCAAGAAGATTTAAAAAATTAAAATATAAATCTGAAAATAGTTGGAAGGTAAAATCATTCTATGATAAATAAATGTAAGTCATGAGAAAAATAATCATTTCAGATGAGCCCATAATTTTTTTGCAGGAGTAAATAAAAGGACTAAAGTTGCAACTTTCAGAGTTTTGGCAAACTTAGGAAGGAGAAATTTGGAAATTATTTATACAGTGTTGGGGCTCAGTTGGGTCCCCAACAGATATTAGGATTCTGCAGAGTCCCCTGGCATGTTCAGGGCCCAAGACCTCACACTCTCAACTCCCTCCCACACTTTAACTGATGGACAAAGCAAGTGAACCACAGGCTCCTTTGTAGCCCAAAACTTGGTACTTTATTCCAGTCAAGTCTGCTCTTTAAATCCTTCCAAAAGTTTAGGGGTTGTGAGATGTAAGAGATAAACAGACCTTGATCTCAAAACAATGAGAAGGTGTAAAAAATCTACTTCTCAGGGCAATCTACCTGGGGACTTCCCTCCAGAGATCAAAACCTGTCCTGTGACTTATGAGCCCTCCCAGGCCAGCGGTACAAACTGGTGTGTTGTTTTCTCCTTTCCTTAGTGGGTAAACAATCATCTTAATAATGTTTCTAGTTATTTTGCATAAACCAAATAAGAGATATAGACCTTTATAAAGGGTAACTTTTCCTTGAGATATCTTGCTATATATTCTACACTACTGCCTCAAACAAGTTTTATCCTAACCCCAAACTGTCAGAAATCAGTTGCTTATCTTTGAGTCAGGACACATTTGTTCCATGTTCTTGCTCTTAGCTTATTATCCTGCTTATGAAACTTGGTCAGTCCCGTGTTGAGGTCAGGGTAGCTTACTCAAAGCTTGCCCTGGGTCTGAGTCCCATGATAGACAGCTTCTTTTGGGGTGTAAGGAACTAAAATCAGTCTAAGAGCAACTGAGGTTTTTAAGTTAGAGAATATGATGGATGCCAGGAGTAAATAAGACAGAGTTAATTAATTTATCTATCCCAAATGCAGAGCCTTGACTGTCTCCCTGAATCTATACAAAAGATCTTTGCTCTAAACCAGTTTGAGCCCAGGTAGGCGGCTCCCAGAAGCGGGAATCACTGGGAATTCGCCAGATGGAGTCAGGGTTCAGCCACTCCCCTCCATTTTGTCGGAGCCTGGTGGACCCGCCCAGGAGCTACCCGGGAACCAGTATGCAGAGCTTCGCAAGCGGCTGGGGAGGCTGGAGCCGGCTCGCGCCGAGCCCAGCTGACGATGGGATCCCGAGGAGGGCAGATGGGTTTTTGGGTGTTGGCCCATCGCCTCTGGGGGGGTCCCCGAAGCAGCCGGATGAAATGCGCCCATCACACTAGCCACCATCTTTGCTATCCGGACGCTGAGAAACTGCCTCACGACCAGATCAACAGAGCAAAACCAGTTCGAGCCCAGATCGCATGGCGCCGCTGGGGTCCACTAAAAATAGTGAAACAGTAATGTCTTTTAATGCACTGCATTCCACGAAGAACAGAAAAGTTTATCGGGAAGGAGATATAAAGACGAAAGAAATGACATACAGAATCTGCCAAGTAGTTGAGGTGCGGGGGGGGAGGGAGGTGGGGACATTGGTGATGGTAGATGGGTTTGGGTGGAGGGATGGGTGTTGGAACACTGTAGAACCAAAAACTCTACATGAGCATCTTTCAATTGTATGTTTAAAATGGTGTAATATTTGGGGGGAAAATAATAAAATTAAATTAAAAAAAAAAGATCTTTTGCTCTACAAGGAAAGCTTCTTTCACAAGTGGTGCTGGGAAAACTCAGCAGTTACAAGTAAAAAACATGAATTTGGACCTCTGTCTAACACCATGCACAAAAATCAGATGGAAATGGATTAAAGATTTCAATATCAGACCTGAATCCATAAAGTATGTTGAAGAAAGTATAGGAAAAGCTCTCCACGACATTGAAGCTAAAAGGCATTTTCAAAGATGAAACACCACTAAAAAAAAACAACTAGAAGCAAAGATAAACTTATGGGACTACACAAAACTAAAAAGCTTCTTCACCTCAAAAGAAACAGTGACCAAGATACAAAGACAGTCCACAGAATGGAAAAGAATATTCAGCCAATACCTATCTGATAAGGCGTTAATCAAGAATATATCAGGCACTGGTAGAACTTGGCAAGAAGAAAACAGTCAACCCCATCAAAAAATGGGGAGAAGAAATGACAGAAACTTTGATAGGAAGCAATTTGAATGGCCAAAAGACATATGAAAAAATGGTCATCCTAAATAATCATCAGAGAGATGTAAATCAAAACAGCAATGAGATATCATCTCACACCACAGAGACTGGTGCATATCCAAAAGAGCAAGAACAAGTGCTGGCGTGGATGTGGGGAAAAGGGGAGACTCATCTATTGTTGGTGGGAATATCGACTTGTACAGCCTTTTTGGAAAACAATATGGTCATTCCTACAAAGACTAGAAATTGAGCTCCCATTTAAAAATTTTTTTTAAATTATATTTATTATTTTTTTTACAATTACAAAGATATACAATTAAAAAGTTCATATTTGGGTTTTGGTCATACAGTGTTCCAGCACCCATCCCTCCACCAGTGCCTATCTCCCACCACATCAGCGTCCCGGTTCCCTCCCCCTTCCCTAGTCCCTCTCCATGGCAGGTTCTTTATTTCTTTCCCTTTCTCTCTCTTTCTCTTTTCCTTTCCTTCCACACTACGGATTACAGAACATACATTAAAGGGTTGTCATGTGTATCTTTTTGCCTCTATTTAATGCTCAGTTTTAGGTTGGTATTAGTACCCTCGACAATTGTCAGCACACTGTTCCATTTTCTGTCTTACCTAGCCTCTGATTCCCACACGTTTGTGATAATTTCCACCTTTGACAAGACCTCCTGATACATGTTTCACTTGACCTTGGATATTGGTATCATAATATGTACATATATATTTATGTCATGCAAATAAATGCAGTCATTCTGTATCTGTCTCTCCTTCTGGCTAATTTCACTCAACATAGTCTTCTCCATGTCCATGCATTTATAGGCAAATTTTATAACTTCATTTTTCTAACAGCTGCATAGTATTCCATTGTGTAGATGTACCAAAGCTTTTATCCAGTCATCGATTCTTGGGCACTCTGGTTGTTTCCAGATTCTAGCTATTGTGAATAATGCTGCTATGAAGATAAAAGTAAGGATGGTGTTTCTGCTGTGTATTTTTGGCTTCCCAGAGTAGATTCCCAGGAGTGGTATGGCTGGGTCAAATGGGAGTTCAATTTCTAGTCTTTGGAGGAATGTCCATATTGTTTTCCACAAAGGCTGTCCCAGCCGGCATTCCCACCAATAATGGATGTGTCCCCTTTTCCCCACAATCACACCAGCACTTGTTCTTTGAGCTCCCATTTGACCCAGCCATACCACTCCTGGGAATATACCCTGGGTAGCCAAAAGCACACAGCAGAAAGACCATCTTCACTTTTATTTTCAAAGCAGCACTATTCACAATAGCCAGAATATGGAAACAGCCAGAGTGACCGAGAACTGATGACTGGATAAAGAAACTTTGGTACATCTACACAATGGAATTCTAGGCAGCTGTTAGGAAAAATGAAGTTATGAAATTTGCCTATAAATGGATGGACAATGATAGGATCATGCTGAGTGAAATTAGCCAGTGAGAAAAGGAAAAATATAGAATGACTGCATTTATTTGTGGGATATAAAAATCATGATACCGATAGCCAATGCCAGATAAAATATGGATAAGGAGGTATTGTCAGTTGATAGAACTGCTGCACATGTGTGGGAGTTAGGCAATACAGAGAAAGGAACAGGGTACTAATAATTATTATAAATGATAATATACAATATAAAGTATAACTGAGTGTATAACTTAGCATTGAAAATATAACTGAGCATTGAAAGTAGGCAAAAGGGATTTACATGATAAGCTCTAAATGTATGCATTGCAAGCCACAGTGTGCAAAAAGAAGGAAAGAAGGAAGAGAGATAGATAGAGAGAGAGAGAGAGAGAGAGAAGAGTGAAAATTGCCCACCATAGACACAGGCTCAGGGAGGGGCGAAATCATGGGACATTGGTGGAGGGAAATGGCACCAGTTGAGAGATGGGTTCTGGAACACTTATGACTGAAACTCGAATAAGAACACTTTTGTAACTGTATATCTCACGGTGGTATAATAAAAAAAATTTAAATGTACTTGACAGTTCTAATAAAAAAAAGGTCTTTGCCCTAGCATAAGAATTTGTAAAAGGCAGATTAGAAAGAGAAAAAACAACATTTCATTGACAGTTCAAAACCCAGGGCTGGCAAGTAGGAGATAGAGAGATGTGAATGAAAGGTAATCCAGCAATAGGGTATTAAGAACTGATCTGGTGCATGTTATGGAGAGGATATCTATTTTCTATCAGTAGGGAGCAAGTAAAGCAAATAAAGTAAGGAGAAGTGAAACAAACACATAAGCACCAATGTTGGTGTGCCAGTGTAGTTTGCAATCGTCCTAACATACACTGAGAAGCACATGTACTAATATAACTTTGTCACAAGTTTCTTGCTTCATGGACATAAACATGCATTTTCAAAGCTTATACATCTCTCATATATAAAAACAAGTGTGGAAAGATAGCTCAATAGACTAGAGCACATGCTTAGCATGCAGGAGACCAGGGTTGGATCCCTCACAAATCATAGTCTGGAGCACTGCTGGAAGTCACCCTAGCACAGGACCTGGAGTAGACCATGTGAACCCATGAGTAGGAAAAAAAAGAAAAGACCATTGCTTCAAGAAATCATGAATATAGGAAGCGAAATCATGTTACTAAATTTACTAAAGGATAAAATTAGGGGGTATTTTTGTTTTGTTTTGTCACTAGGTAGACTGATATCCTTAATAAGGTTATTAATGTATTATGTTTTTAATTATATATGTGCCTACTGCATTGAAATATGTGTACAAATATTTTAATAACACGAGTGAAGGGAAATCACAACTTGTTTTTGAGGATAAAAGTAAAAGATAAATTTGAAAGAATAATAAAGATATTAGATCAAAGAAAAAGATGTCCTGTTCAGGTTAATTTGATAAATTTGTTTTTTCTTTATCAGAAATCATTTAGATGCAGCTTTTGGACCTGTAGAACAGGGCATATAAACTGTTACTTTTGATGAGAAAATTCCTTTCATTCAAACTGAATCAAAATACTTTTATTATCTACACAATTTTGAGATGTTGTCTCAGAGAAGAAGTACACTTACACTTTAAAGATGAATTGGTATTTTATATAATTTCATAAAAATATTACTTCACAGGAAGAAATAGCTAACTATTGCTCAAAATGGAATGAGCTTCCTCAGTGTCCGTGAGTGTTTTGTGGAAGATTTCAAAAAGTATTTCCTTAATCGTTTATCAGAGAAATGATACAACTAAAGGTTCTCCCCTAAATATAAAATTTTATTATACAATAGTGTGAAAATATTGATTATCAAATGCTATGAATAAAAGATTCAATAAGAAATGGAGAAGACAAAAAGTTAAGGTAAAACTTCTGACTAAATATAGATAGATGATAGATAGATAGATGATAGATAGATGATAGCTAGCTAGCTAGCTAGATAGATGATAGATAGATAGGTAGATAGAAAGAAAGAAAATAAAGAAGAATAGAAGAATAGTTTGCACATAATCTGGCATAAATTTTCATAGGCTGAGTTGATAGTTCGTTTATTTTTAATACAGAGCCTTGAATATTGACTAAATAAATATGGGACAATTTGGCAGGTAAAAGTAATTTCAGAAGAGGGCTCTTATTCTCACTTTTCATAAACATACACAAGAAAAAAAAAATGTTTCTTAAGAAGGTTTTAGAGGATCAGAAGCTTGGATTGAAGAAGCGGCCACAAATCTCCATTCTACAGTGGGTGTCATTTTTCAAATGTCTCCTAATCACATCCTCAAGCCTGTCTGGCAGGGCCAAAATATTAGTGTTCTTAGAAGCATGGCAGTTAAGTGATTATTGTCTCATGAAAACACATTTTTGTTTCAACTGAGATAGATACAGTAAAATTATAGTCTCTGTGTCATTAAGTAGGTCTCAGACATTTAAGTAAGACTGCAGTGATAGCACGAGGTCATTTTTAGAACTTCCCATCAGGATCTTATCTTAGTCACACCATATTCCTTTGAATGTGCACTGAGTTTGGAAGCTAGACTGTCCTTTGACATGCAACATGAAACATATGATTTCATGTTCACTAATTCAGCAAACACAGCTGATACATCGTGAGTATTAAAAGAGTATTTATTATGTTTGTACTCAAGACTTTTCAGTATGCATCAGCTGCTATGTTGGCTACCGTAGGGCGATTAGGCCAATGTTCCGGCTTCAAAGAGCTCTTGGTGGGAGTGAAAATCTAGGAAATGGACAAAAATGATGATCTGCCATGTATATCTTATTGTTATGGATTCAGATAGTGAAAGTAATAGTCAACAGAGAGTTGACACATGAGAGCTGACATATTTTAGAGGAAATTAATTTACCTAAATCAATTAATTTACCTAAATTCAATCAAATTAATTTACCTAAATTCAATTCAGATAATTACCTAAAATGGAAAGGCGAAAGATTGTCTTTTCCAGAATAAAACAAATGTGTAGCATGTATTAACCCCAAAGAAAAGGAGGACAATACAATAGGAGGTTGAAGGAAAAACTGGATGAGTTTTTTTTTTTTACCAAATGGAATGTAGGTGCCCTGAGAGATATTCATTCTTCTGTAAACAGTTGGTAAGATTCTCTAATGAAACCAACCACATCTGGGCTTTTTGTTTCCTGTGAGACCTTTAGTTACTGTCTTACTTTGTTACCTGTGATAGATCTTTTCTAGATTTCTATTATTTCCTGATTCAGACTTGGATTGTCATGTTTTCTCAGAATTTATTCATTTTTGCTAGTATCCCCAATTAGTTTACATGTGTGAGGTCCATTATTATTGTTACTGTTTTTGGCATATGAAATACACCATGGGTAGCTTGCCAAGCTCTGCCATGGCTCTGGGTTCATCCCAGAGGGCTCAGTCTTTTTCTTTTTCAGACCAGTTAACATGTATAGTCCTCTCTTATCCTTCACAGTTTGCAATATGTTCTTAAGTTATCCTCTTTTCCTTATTATTCTATTTACTTGTATTCTTTCCACTCTCTCATTCTGGCCAAAAACTTGACCATTGTTCATCTACTCAAAAGAATCAGCTCTTTTTATTCCACCATATGACCAATCCTCAGTAAAGCTCCACGAATACTTAAAAATAATGTGCCTTCTGGCATTTTGGAGATTGAACATTTTGCGAATATCTCAAGTCAATTTTTTCTAATACATCTTTCAATGTCTTTTCTTGTAGATTTTCATTATGGATACTCTGCTCGTTTATGTAAATGATATGTAAAAGTATTCTGTGTTATTTTGTTGCTGTCAAGATGTCTTCTCAAGACTAGTCATTTTTCAAAACATATATTTAAGAAATTCTATATTGACTACATATGTTAATTGTTAGGTGTTCCTATTATAATGTTTGTATATCATATTGTGCATTTCTCTTTCTTGCCTTCTCTTTTTGATTGAAGTCAAATTTAACTTGTATCACTTGTATCACTTGTCTTCCCATTGTTCACTGATTTGCTCAAGTGGGCACCAGTAACATCTCCATACATCCTGTCACATACTACTGTAGCCCAAAGGCATCTGCTCACTCTGGGAACATGAAGAGCCTCAAACCATCCTCTGGTCGTGGGAATGGGGTCTATAATTGTTACTGGCTTTGGCATATCAGGTAGCTTGCCAGACTCTGCCATGAGGGTGGGATACTTTCGTAGTAGCCTCTCATCTCATGAATTTATTGATGAACCGAGTTGGGGAAAGATCAGCTTTTCTGCTGGGTGGAGCCCTGATGAGCTGTGGAGTCCAGACATGGAAAATGGCGGCCCTCATAGTGTAGGGGTTCCTCTGATTGCTTGCAAAAGCTCCGCTGGTGTGGCAGGCCAGCGCTAGAACCCGCCTTCCCTCCGGGGTGCCTCATGATCAGCTGAGTACAGGGAGAGCTGGAAGCAGCTCTGCCCTGTGTATGTGAGTCTCTGGATCAGGCATACCTGGGTTGGGCTTGAAGAACACTACTTTAGGGTGAGACTCTGACAAGCCAGCCTTTTATCAACTCTTCTGCTGGGTGGAGCTCTGATGAGGTGGGGGGAGTCCGGATGTGGAAAATTGCGGCCCTGGTAACCTCATGATCAGCTGGGCACAGGGAGAGCTGGTAGTACTCTGCCCCATGTATCTGAGTCTCTGGATCCAGCATACCTGGGCTTGAAATTTAGCTAATATAAATATAAAGGTTGTTGACTTTTAAATGTTTTGTGATGATTGGATATGTAGTTTCTATAATTTTACTTTAAGTCTGTTTGAATTTTTATAGCTTAGGTTGGTATCTTTAAATAGCATATGGATGGATTTTTTTATCTAAGTTCACTTAGTCACCCTGTTTCTTTTCAGTTGGTGAATTCTGTGCATTTTCATAGAAGATGACTATTGATATATGGAGGATGATATTTAGCATGACATGAGTGTACTGATTCTACCAATTTCATTCTGTATTTTCAATGACCTTTCTCAGTTAAGACAAGAAAGCTTCTTCGTTACACCACAGAGACTCACACATATTCAAAAGAACAAGAACAACAAGTGCTGGCGTGGGTGTGGGGAAAAGGGGACACACATCCATTGTTGGTGGGAATGCCGGCTGGTACAGCCTTTCTGGAAAACAATATGGACATTCCTCCAAAGACTAGAAATTGAACTCCCATTTGACCCAGCCATACCACTCCTGGGAATCTACTCTGGGAAGCCAAAAATACGCAGCGGAAACACCATCCCTACTTTTATGTTCATAGCAGCATTATTCACAATAGCCAGAATCTGGAAGCAACCAGAGTGCCCGAAAATCGATGACTGGATAAAAAGCTTTGGTACATCTACACAATGGAATACTATGCAGCTGTTAGGAAAAATGAAGTTATAAAATTTGCCTACAAATGGATGGACATAGAGAAGATTATGTTGAGCGAAATTAGCCAGGAGAGAGACAGATACAGAATGACTGCATTTATCTGCATAACATAAATATATAGGTACATATTATGATACCAATATCCAAGGTCAAGTGAAACATACATCAGGAGGTCCTGTCAAAGGTGGAAATTATCACAACCGTGTGGGAGTCAGAGGCTAGGTAAGACAGAAAATGGAACAGTGTGCTAACAATTGTTGAGGGTACTTATGCCAACCTAGAACTGAGCATTAAATAGAGGCAAAAAAATACACATGACAACCCTTTAATGTATGTTCTGTAATCCATAGTCTGAGGGGAAGGAAAAGAGAAAGAGAGAGAAATGGAAAGAAATAAAGAACCTGCCATGGAGGAGGGCTGGGGAGGGGGGGAGGGAACCGGGGGCGTTGGTGGTGGGAGATGGGCACTGGTGGCGGGATGGGTGCTGCAACACTGTATGACCAAAACCCAAATATGAACTTTTAATTGTATATCTTTGTAATTGTAAAAATAAAAAATTAAAAAAAAAGAAAGCTTCTTCAGATATTTCCAGTAGAAATAGTCTTTTGTTGACACATTTTAACAGCTTTTTTTTTTGAAGACCTTTAATTTTTTTCTTCACATTTAAAGGAATCATTCAGAATATAGTATTTTTGGCTGGCCATTTTAATATTTGACTACTTTGAATGAGTCATTTTATTATTTTGTTTTTCTGCTGAAAAATCTGATGAAACTATTATGCCAATATCGTTTATGTTGCCCTATCCCCCTCCAGCCAACTTGAATTTTCTTTCAGTGTCTTTAATATTTCATAGTTTCACTATGATGTGTTGTGGTAGAAGTCTTTGCCTTTACATAGCCAGGTATAGAGTCTGATTTGTAGGTTTGTATTTTGAATCACTTCCTATAAGATTGGCATGTTTTCTGCTAATTTTGCCTAATAAATTTTGTTCCTTTCATCTCTCTTACCCTTCCAGAATGCCAATTTTCCTTACATTTTCCTTTCTCTTTCTGTTGGATAGTTTACATTTTCAAAGTACATTTTTATGTGTATTATTTTCTGTCTTTTATTCTCTCTCTCTCTTGCACATAAATAATTGAAATTTACTATGTGCTCATTGATTTGGTTCTCCATTTTATCTATCCTATTTTTACAGCTTCCTTTAGAATCCTTTCCAATGATGTATTGAGCTTTCTGCATTCATAATATCTATTCATTTTTACTTTCTATACAGGGTCACAATTTGTATGTTTGGGATCTTGAGGCCAATGCCAGTTATGTTTGACCCAGCCTAGATCAGATGCAGGTCTAGTAATACTCCAGAAATACCAGGGTCATATCTTGGTGGTACTGAGAGTCACTAAAGCTGCACCAGGTGGTGCTCAGGAAGCAAGCAATAATTGGTACATGAACTCAAGACCTCATGTATGTATATATGTAATGTGTGTTCTCCAAGGCAAGTTATAGGCTCAGGTTTTTTGCTTTGTTTTTTATTTAATGTATCAATTTAAAAACTTCAGTTTATTAATTTTGGAGAGTGTTTAGGGCTTATTCCTGCTGTGCACTTATGAAGCTCTTCTGATGGAGCTCAGGAACATAAGAATGCCAATGATCAAACTGATGCCAGCCACAAGGAAAGTAACTTACAGCCTGTATTATCTGTTCATTTCTCAGTTTGCTGAGTTTTTAATTGAATTCATTAGCTTATTTTTTCAGAAGTTTGTCATATATATTTAATTAGATTTTCTGATTCTTCTTTTCATTTTAACTTGCCTTTCTGAGTTGTCATCTACCTGTTTGAACTTTCATACTACAACAATTTTCAACCATACATCTGATAGGGGAATATAATCTTTCATGTGTTGAGGTTGGATTCTGTAAAGTACTTACTTCCTTTGATGTTATAGTCCCTTGGATCACATATTGTCAGGTGTTATATTTCCTTGTCTGTCCATTTTTTTTTATTATACCATCATGCGATACACAATTACAAAGTTGTCCATGATTGGATTGCAGTCAGAGGAGAGCCTCTCAGAGCCTGGAAGAAGCCAGAGGAACCCCTGCACCATGTCGGCAGCCATTTTCAATGTCCAGATTCCACAGCTCATCAGAGCTCCACTCAAGAGAGAAGGCAGTCTCAAGCCCAACTTATCAGAACCCCACTCGTTACTACATAGCCGCAGTACATCAATAAATGCAAAAACTTTGAGCACCCACATGGCAGAGCCTGGCAAGCTACCCATGTAGTATTTGATATGCCCAAACCAGTAATAATAATAGACCACATTCCCATGACCTAAAGGAATGGTTTGGGGCTCTTCATGTTCCTGGAGAGAGCAGAGGACCCTTGGTCTGTACTAGCATGTGAACAGGGGCAAATGGAGATATTACTAGCACCTGCTCAAGCAAATCGATGAATGGGAAGACAAGTGATACAAGCAAAGTGATACCACCATGCAATACACAATTACAAAAATGTTCATTACTGGATTTCAATCATACATTATTCCAGCATCTGCCCCTCTACCAGTGCCCTATTCCCACCACCAATGGCCCCAAATTTGCTCCCCCAGACTGCCTCTATAGCAGACACTTTTTCTTTTACTTCTCTCTCTCTCTCTCTTCTCTTA
The DNA here is from genome assembly GCA_021461705.1 of Cryptotis parvus. Taxonomy (NCBI): domain Eukaryota; kingdom Metazoa; phylum Chordata; class Mammalia; order Eulipotyphla; family Soricidae; genus Cryptotis; species Cryptotis parvus. The sequence goes on along the minus strand of JAJIBD010001378.1, from coordinate 18,381 downwards.
CACATTATGGCTGGCCCTACAGATATGTAGGGATTATTATGTAAATCTCTTTGTGTACATTCAATGTTTAGTACTCATATGGCATTAATATTTCCATAATTAGTAGAACACTGGTATATATTTATATCCCATTAATGAATGCAGTCATTATATAACTATCCTTTTCCTTCTGACTAATTTTGCTCAGCATGACAGTTTCCATGTACATCCATTTGCAGGTAAATTTCATCACTTCATCTTTTCTGACAGCTGCATAGTATTCCATTGTGTAGATGCACCACATTTTATTCAGTCTTCTGTTCTCAGACAATTAGGTTGTTTCCAGATTTTGGCTATCGTGAATTCAGAGCTGCAATGAATATAGAAGTGCAGATAGCATTTCTGTTGTGTGATTTTGGGTCTTCAGAGTATACTCCCAGTAGTGGTATTACTGGGTCAAATGGGAGTTCAATATCTAGTTTTTGGAGGAATGGTCCATATTGTTTTTCAAAAAGCTGGACCAGTCAGCATTCCCTCCAGTGTGCCAGTCTTTGTGGTATGAGAAGATACCTTGTTATTGTTTTGATTTTCATCTTCCTGATGATTGATGATGAAGAACACTTTTTCACATGTCTTTTGGCCATTCAGTTTATTCTTTTTTGGAAGTTTCTGTTCATTTCTTCTCCCCATTTTTTGATGGAGTTGGCTGTGTTCTTCTTGTAAAAGTTCTACCAGGGCCTGATGTTAACCCCTTATCAGATGGGCATTGGGTGAAAATTCTTTCCCAGACTGTAGACTGGTTCTGATTATTAGTTGCTGTTTTTTATGTGGCACAGAATCTTTTCAGTTCTATATAATCCATTTGTTTATATTTGTTCCATTTGCTTTGTCAGCGGTGTTTTGTTTTTGAATATGCCTTTAGCTTCAATGTCATAGAGCATTTTCTCTATGTTTTCTTTGATGCATCTTATAGATTCACATCTGATGTTGAGATCTTTAATCAAAATAGATGACTTTTGTGCATGACATTAGAGGGAGGTCTAAGTTCATTTTTTTTACATGTAGCTGCCCAGTTTTCCCAGCACCATTTGTTGGAGATGCTTTCTTTGCTCCACTTAATATTTTTTTGCTCCTTTATCAAAGATTAAGTCATCGTATATTTGAGAGTGTGTTTCAGGATATTCAGTTCCATTCCATAAGTCTACAGGTCTGTCTCTACACCAATACCATGCCTTTTTAATTACAAATGCTTTGTAGTAGGGTTTGAAGTTGGGGAAATTGATACCATCCCTCTTCTTTTTTTCCCAAGGATTGCTTTAGCTATATCTGGGGGTTTATTGTTCCACACAAATTTCGGGAGTGTTTGGTCAATTTCTATGAAGAATGTCATAGAAATACTTATATGTACAGCATTGAAACTGTATAAATCTCTAGGGAGTATTACCATTCTGATCATGTTAATTCTACCAATCCATGAGCAGGGAATGTGTTCCATTTCCTCAGGTCTTCTTTTATTTCTTGAAGCAATGTTTTGTAATTTTCTTTGTAGAGATCCTTTACATTCTTAGTGAAACTGATTCCTAGGTATTTGATTTTCTATGGTACAATTGTGAATGGGGTCATTTCTTTAATATTCCTTTCTTCTCTTTTGTTATTTGCATATAGGAAAGCCATCAACTTTTGGGTATTGATTTTGGATCTTGCCACTATACTATAGGAATCTATTGTTTCTAGGAGCTTTTTGGTAGAGTTTAGGGTTTTCTAGGTATAATATCATGTTTTCTGCAAATAGTGACAGGTTGACTTCTTCCTTTCCTTTGTGCATCCCCTTAATGTCCTTTTCTTCTGTGATTGCTATGGCAAGTACTTCCAGTACTATATCTTATAGAAGTGGTGAGAGTGGGCAGCCTTGTCTTGTCCCCGATCTTAGGGGGAAGGCTTTCAGTTTTTACCCATTGAGAATGATGCTAACTGTGGGCTTGTAATCAATGGCTTTGACTATCTTGAGGAAGGTTCCTTCAATCCCCATTTTATGGAAAGTTTTTTTTTATCACAAATGGGTGTTAAATCTTGTCAATTGCTTTATCTGCATCTATATGATCATATGGTTTTTATTTTTCCTCTTATTGATATGATGTATTATGTTGATTGACTTGTAGATGTTGAACCATCCTTGCATTTCCAGGATGAATCCTACTAGGTCATGCTATATAATCTTTTTGATGAATCTTTGGATTCTATTTGCTAGTATTTTATTGAAGATCTTAGCATCTGTGTTCATCATGGAGATTGACCTGTAGTTTTCCTTTTTGGTGATGTCTGTGTCTGATTTGGGTATCAGAGTTCCATGTGCCTCGTAGAAGCTATTTTGGAGTCTTTCTGTTTCTTCAATTTCCTGGAAGAGCTTAAAAGGACTGTGAGTAGGTCCTCTTTAAAGGTTTGGGAGAATTCACTGGTGAATCTGTCTGGAGCTGGCATTTTGTTTTTGGGCAAACTTTCAATTACTGATTCCATTTCTTCAAAGGTGATAGATTCTCATGTACTCCAGATCTTCTTGTTGTAGCCTTGGGAGGTTATAGGAATTCAGGAACCTGTCCATTTCTTCTAGGTTCTCTTGTTTCATGGCATACAGGCTCTCAAAGTAATTTCTGATGATCTTTTGAATTCCTAAGATTTCTGTTGTTATGTCCTTTTCATTTCTGTTTCTATTTATTTGAGTTTTCTCTTTCCCTTTCCTTGCAAGTCTTCCAAGTGATTTGTCAATCTTACTTAGTTTTTCAAAGTACCAGCTCTTGGTTTTGTTGATCTTTTGGATTGCTTTTTGTGATTCCATCTTGTTGATGTCCACTCTAAGTTTTATTATTTTTTTCTTCCTGTCTGGTTTGTGCTTCTTTTGCTATTCACTTTCTAAGATCATAAAGCTGTGAAGCCAGACTGTTTATACTGGCCCTTTCTTCTTTTCTGATGAATGCTTTTAGAGCCTTGAACTTTTCTCTTAACAATGCTTTTGCTGTATCCTACAAGTTCTGATAGTTTGTGTCTTCAGTCTCATTTTTTCCAGGAATTTTTTGGATTTCCTCTTTGATTTCTTTTTTATGTTGTGCTGGTTGTTAATCAGCATGCTATTTATTTTCCCAGTGTTTGGTATGACTCTCCATTTTTGTGTGTGATTAAATTCTATTCAGTGAATCATGGTCTGAGAAAATAGTTGACACAATTTCTATCATCTTGATTTTATGGAGGTATGTTTTGTGGTTCGAGAGACAGACATGGGGCAGAGCTGCTACTTGCTCTCCCTGTGCCCAGCCGCTCACAAGGCGCCCAGGAGGGATGGCGGGTTCTAGCCCTGGCCCGCCACCCCAGCAGAGCCTTGCAACAAGCCAGATGACCCCCCACTCCATGAGGGCCTCCATTTTCCACATCCGGACTTCCCTCTAATCAGAACTCCACCCAGCAGACCAGCCTATTACAGTCCGGCTCGTGCGGCCGCTTGCGGCCGTGTGGTTCATCAATAAATGCTGTACTTAGAGATGACTACAATGGTATGCGACCTACACAGCAGAGCCTGGCAAGCTACCCGTGTTGTATTTGATATGCCAAATACCAGTAACAATTATATACCTCATTCTGGAATGGATTGAGACTCTTTATGTTCCTGGAGCAAGCAGATGCCCTTGGGCTCTACTAGCATGAGACAGGACATATGGAGATGTTACTCGGGTCCGCTCGAGCAAATCAATGATGAACGAGAAGACAGTGATACAGTGATACAGTGATGTTTTGTGGTTCAGTATGTGATCTTTCTTGAGTATGTTCCATGTGAGCTGGAGCAAACTGTATCCAGCTTTTGGGGGATGAAATGCCCTGTATATCTCTACTAGTCCTCTTTCTTCCATTTCTTCCATTAGGGCCAGTATTTCCTTGGTGAGTTTCAGTCTTGCTGATCTATTAAGAGTTGACAGAGCAGTGTTGAAGTCTCCCACTACAATTGTTTTGCTGTCAATATCTTCTTTGTAGACTATTAGCAGTTGTTTTAGGTATTTTGCTGCCCCCTCGTTGGATACGTATATGTTTAGGAGTATACTTTATTCCTGATATACATGGTTGGGGTACACTGAGCATCCCAATAAAATCAGGGGGCAAGGTGTAGGGATCCCCTTCTGCCCCAAGGGATCAGTGGCTGGTGGATGGAGAAAAACACAAGAATCCAGAACGTTTCAAAAGGCTTTTCTCACACTTGTTCTGGTATATAATCCAGCTTTAGGCAAACCCTAGACTTTAGGTTTCTAGCTGGGCCCTAGCCTCATGTAGGTTTAAAATCCTAGACCAAGATGGCCACTCTCACGTGCTAAGGCCCAACAGGGAAGAGAGAAAGGAGAGAGGAGGCAGAGGGAGAAGGCAAAAAAGGCAAATGACCAAAATGTGAAAAGACCCATAAGAAAGTAGGCTACAGCTTTTATAACTTTTCTGTCCAGACCTGCCCACATCAACGGAAAGCAGTTAGGGTCAATCCCCCTCAGTTAACATCTCCCAGGATTTCACCTAGTTCCATTGAAATGTTAATATTGCCCCAGCCAAGCTTTCAGGTCCTTGGAAGATGGGGAAGGGTATCTGAGATGAACTGTATCTCATAATACAAAGGATAGTCTACAGTCAGGTATATATTTCTCCAAGCCTTCACAATATTCTCATCTTAACTTCATATTTGTTTTGTGTATTTGCCTTTAGACTTATTAGAGAGTCATGCTTGCTTGCTTGGAGGCAAACAGAATTTCTCTCTGGTCTAATTACTTAGAGATCTAATGTGGCCAGGTAAATATACTGATAAGATCTATCTAGTCTCACAATGATTGTGGTAGCATGAGAGAAGTATTTATATTAGCTAACATAGAATACCTGGTAAGATATACTGCCACATAAAGACACAGTTTCAAACTGTTTTCTTGCCCCTTCTATACAAAGTAGGCTGCAGGTGGTAACTCCAGGCAAGATGCAAAGACTCTGGGCAACAGTGTACTGCAACAACAAGTATCCCTTGAGTATTATCAATACACATCCCTTGATTCACTGTCTCTTCTGTCCTTTTTAAGCCTGAAGTCTATGTTGACAGAGACTAGTTTTTCCACCGTGGCCTTTTCCAATTACATCAAAGAGGAAAGCCAACCAAATTCTCTCAAGTTTTGTGTCCTCTTTCAAAGATGTTCAGGGATTCCTGGAGCCCAACATTGTAAGGTTCAAGTAGCTCTGACACAGGTACTTGTTTTTTTTTTTTTTCTTATATTCTTAGTGTTTGTGTATTGGTTTTGAGGGATTCATCAATTTGTACAAGATCACAGTACTGCTTATTGGGAATTTTTAAAACTGAACTCTCCCAAATCACATAAAGCTAAACTGGAACATCAGGCATTATTATTTTAAAGACTGAGTTATGATTCATTTTCTTCTTTTTGTCCTAGGTAATATACCTGTAATCAGATTCTACATATAAAAGGACATTTTTATGAATCATGACAATTAAAAAATAGCCTTATTTTCCGGTTCTGGTTCCCTGATCACTGAAAGTCCCCTTGAAAGTGACTGTCTCCCCATCACAGTTAGAATATTAATTTAAGAACAGGCTGCTCGGAAACAGTATCTATTTCAAGGTTATAATGCTGGCCGTCTACTCCTTTTTTTTTTTTAAATTCGGAACTGTTGGGCGGGTGAGGGGTTCAGAAGGGTGGGGAGACAGAAGGTAGAAGAGAAGGAAGGGGGTTATTTCAGGCCTCGCTTCTCTAAGCTCTCAGTGTCTGAGGTCCAGAACAAGCCTTCCTGTTGTGAAACACGGGACCAGTTGTTGCGCTCTGAAGATAAACAACATTCCAGCAGTTCTCCTAGAGACTACTAGAGGCCCTTTGCTTTTTAACATTTCCCTGGCCCTATGGTGTCCAGGAGGAGGATTATATTATCCTGACTGCAGTACACACAGCAGATTTGCAGTCTCTGTGTGCTTACATTGGGCTATGGTAAGCCTCTGCATCCCCTGCCTGGCCGTTAAACTGATGAAATACTAGCATCTTTTGTGTAGCTTTGGAAGCCCAATCTGTGCTGAAGGGTGATTGGTAAGAAACAGGGTTCTTTTCCCTGATGTACAAAGTTTCTATCTGTATCACCATTTGAGGCTGAATTACTCTTTACTGGGGTTATGTAAGAGCAAATTTGGAAGCAAGATGTAAGCCTTGAACAAAACTAACCTTGATTTATCATGAAAGGGTTGGACCTACGATTGGTATACCCAATAGAACAAGCATTTCAAATAAATTTCTCATTTATTTGGTTCTTGGTTCCTATATAAGTAGGTGTGGCATTAAAGGACATTAAACAATAATAAATCCAAAGAATAGCTCAGACTTGCCTTTTCCTTTATGACTGAGGATTTGAGAGATGATTCAGGCACTATGAATGCCAACTCTGGTCCCTGGCTTAGGGCCACCTGCAAACACCAGGAGTGCCAAAAAATTCTAGACAGCACTTTCTCCTCTGCTCAGGACAACTTTCTACTCTTTATCAATCGAATTCATTCCTGTGACTGTAATTCTTTCCCACAGTTACATATAGGGTATTATAAAGTAGGTATTATTAAGCCCTTTTTTAATAAGAACAGACTGAGTGACATGAAATGATATTTTCAAAAATCGTACATGTCATTATTTTCTTTAAATAAAGCTCTTTTTTTTCTTTTTTGGGTCACACCCGGCAATGCTCAGGCATTACTCCTAGCTCTGCACTCAGGAACTACTCCTGGTGGTGCTCAGGGGACCATATGGGATGCCAGGGATCGAACCTGGCCCGGCATGGGCGGCCACTTGCAAGGCAAATGCCTTACCCTCTGGACTATCTCTCCAGCCCCTAAATGAAGCTCTTGTGGGTGATAAATATTACTTTATATTTTTAATTTTTTTGTCTATCCTAATAATCAATTAAGTATTTTGAGAATGTTTATTCCAATCATGCATCTACGTAGTCTGCAGACATGGAAAGCTAGCTTCACACAGGAGCTCACACTTTACAGGTGAGAGGCCTGGGTCCAATCCCCAGACTGCAAGGTTTAGTAGCTCCTGAACTAACAAAGAGCACCATGTTGGGAGCAGCCCTAGAAATCACCAGGTGTGGCCCAATAAAATTAATGAAAATAAAATGAAATGTTCTACAGGGATTTCTACTCCTCTGATATTCACAGAATTGGAACTATCACTATCACTATCCTCCAGTTGATCATCTATTTGCTAGAGTGGGCACCAGTAATATCTCCAAATGTCCTGTTTCATGCTAGTAGAGCCCAAGGGCATCTGCTCACTCCAGGAACATAAAGAGCCTCAAACCATTATATTAGATCATGGGAATGGACTAATATAATTGTTACTGGTATTTGGCATATCACATAAAACAGGGCAGCTTGCCAGGCTTGCCATGCAGGTGGCATACCCTTGTAGTCACCTCTAAATATAGCATTTATAGATAAACTGTGCGGCCGCTTGCGACCTCGCAAGACGGGCTCTAATAGGCTGTCACTGGGTGAAGTTCTGACGAGAGGATCCGAATGTGGAAAATGGAGGCCCAATGGAGTGGGTGGGGGTCATCTGGCTTGTTGTGCGGCTCTGCTGGGGTGTCGGGCCAGGGCTAGAACCCGCCATCCCTCCCGGGCACCTCGTGAGTGGCTGGGCACAGGGAGAGCAAGTAGCAGCTCTGCCCCATGTCTGCAAGTCTCTGGATCAGTTGAAAAAATCTGCTGCAGGGTGGAACTCGATGAGACGGGCTGTGATAGGCTGTCACTGGGTGGAGTTCTGACTAGAGGGAAGTCCGGATGTGGAAAATGGAGGCCCGATGGAGTTGGGGGGGGGTCATCTGGCAAGCTACCCATGTTGTATTTGATATGCCAAATACCAGTAACAATTATAGACCTCATTCCCATGACCTGATGGAATGGTTTGAGGCTCTTTATGTTCCTGGATCAAGCAGATGCCCTTGGGTTCTACTAGCATGAGACAGGACATATGGAGATGTTACTGGGGCCCGCTCCAGCAAATCGATGATGAACGGGAAGACAGTGACAGTGACAGCAGCACTATTAATAATAGCTAGAATCTTTAAACAACCAGAGTGCCTGAGAACTGATGAATGGATAAAGAAAATGTGGTACATCTGCACAATGGAATACTATGCAGCTGTTAGGAAAAATGAAGTTATGAAATTTGCCAATAATTGGATGGATATGGAGAGGATCATATTGAGTGAAATTAGCCAGGAGGAAAAAGACATATAGAATGACTGCATTTATCTGCATGATTTAAATATATATGTATTTTCATACCAATATCCAAGGTCAGGCAAAACATGAATCAGGAGATCTTGTCAACAGGTGGAATCTACCATAAATGTGAGGGAGTTAGAGATTAAGTAAGACAGAGAAGGGAACAGTGTGCTAATAATCATCGAAAATGATAATACCAGCCTAGAACTGAGTATTGAATATAGGCAAAAAAGATACACATGATAACCTCTAAATGTATGTATTGAAAGTCACAATGTGTAATAGAAGGAAGACAGAGAGAAAAAGAGAGAGATAGAGAGAGAAGAGAAGAGATAAAGAACCTGCCATAGAGGTAGGCTAGGAGAGAGGGAGGAATTGGGGACATTGGTGGCGAGAAATTGGCACTGGTGGAGGGATGGGTGCTGAAACACTGTATGACTGAAATCCAGACATGAATATCTTTGTAATTGTATATCTCATGGTCATATAATGAAATATTTTTAAAAAAACTGAAAATACTGATCATCATAGTTAAAAATCCCTCCCATGAACAATGCTGTATAGTTTTCAAGATTATTCATATTGATTATTTTTGTTTATACAAAAAATTCTGTGGCTTAGTAGAGGGAACATGATGAAGATTATTATTTTCATTTTATCTACATGGAAACAGAGCCAGAGTTGTTAAGCCTCATTCACAATCACATATTGAAAAGAAGTTGATAATCATGTGTAGTTTTTAGTCAGTGTTCTTTCATTTATAGTTTTGTATTTCATAACAAGATGCATATTAAATGTTTTGTGATTACAAATAGTATAATGCAGAGTTTGATGCCCAAGTAAAGTGGACATAGGACAAAGCAGTAAAAAAAATACTTGAGATATGTTAAGGTGTCAATAGAGCAGAGTAATTTTGCTTCTCATTAAAAATAATTTAAGCTTCCCAAGAAATTAGCATTTGACTAATCTAATGACTGTGTTCATCCAAACTTCCCCTTTTCCTGTTGTTTTGGTTTTTAGGGATGACAAGTGGAACATCCATAAAATATACTTATTCAAAGGTAGTTTTATCCAAATGTCAGTATCAGTTAAGTGATATATTTAATGCAAAATTCATATTATTTTTGAAAGGTACTTAAAAAATTGGGAGACCCTCAACCAGCAGTGCTCAGGACTTACTCCTGGCTCTGAGCTCAGAGATAACGCCTGAGGGGGAAAACATGGAACCATGTGGGGTGCAGGGATCGAACCTGCTCCAGCCTTATGCAAAGGAAGTTCCATACCAGTTGTACCATTGCTCTGACACTGAGTACTGAGAGGTACTTAAAGTACTGAGAGGTTCTTTAATGTGTGATGTGAACTCAGGAGATGATAGCACACACTTTGCTAATAGTATGTGATGATATCTTCTTCAAACGACAACAGTTACCATCTGTGATTTACACTTCCCCTTTCTTTATATTTGGTGGAAAGAACACTTCCGGTTCCAATAATATTGGTACTCAGTGGTGAGAAATGGGAGCGCTGAGTGTCACACAACTCCCATAACCTCAGGGAACTACCCAGTTCTTTTTATCTTTCCCAGAATCAAGCTCTCCCACTGCAATGACTTGAACAGAGACTTGATCACAATGTGTCTGCTTGGCCTTACAGAGCTAGCTTTGGTCTGTCATTATGGTGATGGGAAAACAATGAATAAGGACTCAGACATTTGTTTGTGCAATTTCCAATAGTACATCTAAGACCAGTTTCTTCACTTCATAGGCTTCAATGTTTTCTTTTCTTCTCTTACACGATGTTTAAGAGTTCCCATCATGACACCTTCCCACATTTTTGAGGATTAAATAAAATGAGGGGCATTAAGGTTTATAAATGTTAAAGAACCATACACATTTTAATTATCATTCTGTGTTCCCATAGGGAGTATTGGGTAGTGGTTAGAAGCTCAGCATCTAAAATTGAATAAAATTTATTTAAATGTTGCTTTTGCCTTTTACAAACTGTTTGAATTCAGGTGTGCTTTGTAAACTTGCTAAGCCTCAGTCTCTTCATGCTGAAATGGCATTATTAATTGTCTTTACTTCCCTTCAATAATTTTTATGTTTTTTTTCAGTCACACCCAGAGATGCTCAGAACTACATCTGACTCTGTGCCCAAGAATCTTTCTAGCAGGGCTTGGGAGGCCATCTGTGTGCTAGTATCAGATCTGGGTTGCCTGTATGTAAGATAAACTCCCTACTTGCTGTACTATTGCTCTTGCCCCCTCCATAAATTATTTTGAGCAATGCCATTTTAGGTGAATCAAAGCAACCAATCAAAACATTTTACTATTACCCTTATCAGTCTACAAACTACAGTGGTTGTGATTTTCAAGGTTTAGAACTGTGGGTTTTTTTGAGAAATTCCCATTAGGATTCCGTACATGAAAGTGATTAATGCTCTTTTAAGGGAATCTTTAATTATTTTAGGGGATTTAATTATTTGCAAGTTTCAAAATGTAGGTTTTCTTTTTTATGGGGTGGGGGACTTCCTAAGCAATATTTGAAAGGTCTCCTTAATACCTCCCTGGGATTTTCAGCCAACCTGACTGATAGTGAAATGTATGGTTCCAATAATTCAATGTCCCTATGGCCTAATAGTCCTGGGATTACAAATGCTACAAACAGCAATTCTTAGGTCCTCTGGGACTATCACTGGTGCCCATCTCAAGCAGGAGATTGAACTGGGGTCTACAAGATACAAGGCAAGCACAGTAACCTCTTTGCTATACTACCTGATCCTAAAATAATATTATTTTTGTAGTTATCAGTAGAAGTAAAACCAAAAAGCTTTTTCCCCTGTTTTAATGTTTTCCAAAGGTATGCTAGTTTCACTAGATGTATTGCCTCTAAATTTTTCTGGAAGGATAACCAGTCTTTCAGGAAAGTTGCAGGGTTGGGTTGAGCTTACCCGAAAGGGACTTAAAAAGATCGGAAACTTCACCAGACTTGGTATATATGGTCCTAATCCTGCTCTTAACCCATGATCTGAGTTGTCTTCTTAGCTTTCTTTTTTTTAAATTAATTTATTTTTATTACACCACAGTGAGATATACAATTGCAAAACTATTCATGACTGGGTTTCAGTCATATAGCTCCTTAGCTTTTCTTTCTGAAAATTACAGATTACTTATTACTTAAGACTTTCCCAATAGAGTAAAATGACCTGGTGGAAAGGATAAAGCTTCTAGCATCACTTTTGACACAGGATTACAATGAAGGGTCATTCTCTCCCACACTCATTTTATTTTATCTATGAATTATTTAATTTAACAACACACTCTTAGCAGTGTTTGGTTAGCACCACACAGAGCCTACTAGTGCTGGGATCCATCAGGGCCACACATGGAGATAGTTGTGTGACCAGGCAGTTCCAGAGACCAGCGTCAGGGGTTTTGTATGCAGAGTCATGTGCTCTTACACTTTGAACCAGATCTATGCTCCTCCTATTCTCTTAAAGAAATGTCGAGTTCTGGAATATCCATCCAGTTACAGTATCCTATAAGATGAAAATTGTATATTTTTGCAAAATGCTTAGAAACATAGGGCGTATTGCATAAGGTAGACTCAGTAGCAGAGGTCCCAAGAAAAAATAAATTCTATTCTAGAATACCTTGTTCAATAATAACATTGTGAATTCTTCCCTGTTGAGACCATAACACCATTGGGTATAAAACAGTATGGACTTTGAGTCATTTCCCCCAAAGTGATGATACATATCATGATGCTTTGTTACACAGATCATTTAGAAATTAACGCTTATTGAAACACAGCTGTACTGAGCCAAGCTCTGCAGACCACACAGAATTGAAGTTAGAATCCTCATCTAATTAATTTCTCTAAATGACCCTAGATAGCCACCTCCATTATAAAATCATTATCTGTTAGAGTGAGAAAGGACCTTACCTATCTTCCCCACAGTCAAGTTCCTCGTTTTCTAAGAAAGGAAACTGAGATGAACAGCCTCACTGATTATCTGGGAGTCTGAGATCAGCCAAAAAGGCAGCATAGGTGGGGTGGAGCAATACTTCAGCAGGTAAGGGCATTTGTCTTGCATGCAGCCAAGCTGGGTTTGATCCCGGCATCCCATATGGTCCCTGGAGCACCACCAGGGAGTAATTCCTGAGTGCAGAGCCAGCAGTAACCCCTGAGCATTGTCGGGTGTGACCCAAAAAGCAGAAAAAAATAAATAAAGGCAGAAAAGGAAGTTAGAGCCTTTGACTTACTGCTACTACATCACCAATACCAGTGCCATGTAAAGTGAAAACAATTTTCTGCATGTGAAACTGAAGTTCCTTTAGTTAAATTTCCAAACCTCCCATAGACATTGAGGTGTTTAGTAACTGGAGGAAATATTTTTATATGACTTAAATGAAATGTACTATAGAAACATAACTAAAATGGTATTGAGATATAAGCCACTGTCCTTACCCTTCCTCAATCTCCTCAGTGGTATCCAACAAAGTGGTAGCCATTTACAGATGCAAACTTTATGCGTGGATTTCAGGTTTTTGTACTGTGTATTTAACGGTCCTGTTATTCTAGGTAATCCTGTGCAGACTAGAGTATCTTTGACCACTACTAACAATGTGAGCAGATTCTGCTAAGTAATGACAGAACACAGGTTCTGCAAAGCCCAGATAGACCATGGTATGAAGTTCAGTTAAGGCCTGTTAGCTAGGGAAACCGAGAAGTATCTGTCCATTCACCAGAAGTTCTCAATATTTGGGGCTTTGGGGCAAGTGGGGATGTAAAATGTTGGACTTAATCATCAGTGCTCAAAAGCTGTAATGCTTTTAGTGTAATCCAGGGATCACTTGTCTTCCCATTGTTCATCAATTTGCTCGAGTGGGCACCAGTAATATCTCCATAGGTGAGCTAGTGTAGCCCAAGGGCATCTGCTCACTCTAGGAACAGGAAGAGCCTCAAACCATTCCTTCAGGTCATGGGAATGAGGTCTATAATTGTTACTGTTTTTAGCATATCAAATACAACACAGGTATACAACACATAGGTAGCTTGCCAGGCTCTTCTGTGGAGGTGGAACACGACAGTATTAGGCTCTCATCTTGTGCATTTACTGATGAACCTCAACAGGGAGAGATCGACTTTTCTCTTTGGTGGAGCTCTGAGGAGCTGTGGAGTCAGGATGTTGAGAATGACTGCCCTCATGGTGTGGGAGTTCCTCTAGCTTCTTGCTAGGCTCACTGGGATGATGGGCCACAGCTAGAAATTGCCTAGAACTGTATACAGTGTATAAATGTGAAAGATCCTGGAAAGGACCTGGTTCTAATTTCCATTACTGTCTAAAACCGGCACATGGTAAACATATGCTCCAGTCTTGAGTCATGTCCCTGGTGCAAGGGTCTCAGTCTTAAGTATAACACAATCGCCTAGAGGTTTGGTACAAAAAACAGGTTTCTGGCTGTATTCCTAGAATTTCTGACTCAGTAAGTTTTTATAGGCCCAGAAACTTGCATTCTTATCAATTAGACTTACAGCATTACCATCTAGAACACTTGCATAAAGCTAGCGTGTTGATACACACAGCTGATATCCAGGAACACACAGTTGATACCCAATTATTTAAATGGAATAGAAAGAATTCTGAAGGCTTTCTCTCTAATGGGTTCTCTGGGCAAGGACTGAGCGCTTTTTTTCCTTTGGGTCAACTTGGGTCATTGATAATCTGGCTAGCATTTAGGAAGGCATTTGATATTCTTGTTTTAATGTAAACACTTCCCACCTGTCCCAAATATGTATCTCTTTCCAAGCACTTAAACATTTCTGACATTGGTGAACCCTATTCATTCTCTTCCCCTTCTCACTCTCTCTGTTTCTCCTAGCCAGCATCTGTTCTTTTCACAGCTGTGGTTGTTTCATTCTGTCTGCTTCTTTCTCTGCTGGTTGCCAATGTTATATGGCCCCTCCCTTTGGGATCAAAATACTGTTTTTATTTATTTACTCCACAGCTGTCAGTGTTGTGTCTGGGTCACTACAGTGAAATGAGCAAGGAAATGTGATCCACAGGATGAGAGAGAGAGAGAGCAAGAGAGAGATAGAGAGGAGAGAGAGAGACAGAGAGGACAGATATTAAAACTGCAGACACTTGTAGTAATCAATGCACACACAGTAGATAGCAGACACCTTTCTTGGTTGCTGGGTTGCTCTGAAAATTACTGTCTTAGGGGTGTATATCAGTTTAACTCCAGGAGTAATGAATCCTAATGGTTCTTAGGTCCTTATATACTAGATCATTTAATGGAATTGGAGCATTTCTGAGTATTGAAAACTTTAGACCAGAAAAGAGAAAGAATTGTCTAGGGCTCTAAATGTGGACTATAGAAACAAAAGTTGTAATAATATATATGTCACTAATAATCTAAATGACCTTTCTCTTATGTAATTTGAAAATAGAGGACATGCTAATTTCTAAATTATCTGGTCCTATTGGGTCTAACTTGTAAAACTTTAGGATTTCTTTGAAAATTTGACTCCTTTGTGGTGGTTTCACATAGTGATATCAGGTTGGGTTTTAGGCACTTTCTAATCTTGTTTTGATATACCCACAAAGCTCAAAAATATAACATTTTGAGAAAAAAAGACTAGACGAAGAAAGACATTATAACTTAGTATATGAACTAATGTAATTCGTTCAATTAACAACTGATTCAAAGAAGATTATAGCAAGGTAAACAGAAAGAAATTAATTTCATTACTTAGTGGAGGAAAAGATCACTTGTATCACTTGTCTTTCCGTTATTCATCAACTTGCTTGAGTGGACACCAGTAGCATCTCTATATATCCTGTCACATGCTAGTGTAGCCAAGGGCATCTGCTCACTCCAGGAACATCAAGAGCCTCAAACAATTCCTTCAGTCATGGGGATGAGGTCTATAATTGTTACTGGTATTTTGCATATCAAATACGGCACGGGTACCTTACCAGGCTCTGCCATGTGGGTGGGATACTCTTATAGTTGTCTATCATCTTGTGCATTTATTGATGAACCACGCAGCTGCTTTGTGACCATGTGAGCTGGGTTTGTGATCAGCTCTTCTGCTGGGTGGAGCTCAGACAAGCAGGGGAGTCCAGAGGAAAAGATGCTAATTAAAAAAAAAAAAAAAGAAATTAAATGAAAGAACAAGAAATGTGATGCAGGATTATATCCATGTTGTGAAGTAAGTCAACCTGAAGGATAAATAGCATACAACCAAGTTTGATCCCTACTACTTTATGGGCCCCGGTGCCTCCAGTTATAAATCTGAGCCTGCTTATTAGGCCCTGGTCAACCTCAGCACCATTGTGCCTGTGCAATACCATATTTACCATATTGCTTGTTCTAAACTTCAATCTGTCCATCTTGGTTAGCCAATCATAATTTGGAGTCTCTGCTTTGGCCCCAAGATCATTCACTTGCATCAATTTATCATATTAGGTCATCATTTTTAAAATGTTTTAGTGTTATACGGTTAAAGAAAAACTTCTTAGTGACTGAAGTAAAAATCCTGTATAGACCAAATACAATACCGCCTTTAGTACCATAATATCCCATATATATTTTTTCTCAATATTAACCATTACAATACATGAACCATTTGGATTTTGAAGAATTTATTGATTAAAAATTAATAGTGTACATACACACTTGAATACTACTCAGCTGTAGGAAATATTACAATTATGCCATTTGCTGCTGCTATATGTAACTGGAGGGTATCACTCTGAGCGGTATTAATTAGGAGAGAGACAGGTAGAGAACACACATGGGATGTAAAGATACATAATTAGGAACAAGTAACCCCCAAAAAAAAACCAACTGGAAAGTTAGTATATAGAATTGAACTATTGGGAGGGGTCTTTGGGCTACTGTTACAGGGAACTATTATCTTGGTGATAAGTGTGGTATTGAAAAAAATATATATATAACATTCTCATACCAATATTTTATTTTATAAAATAAAAAACTCAATAAAATGGGAAGAAAAAGTAGAAAACACATTGCATGAAATAATTAAGGAGTCAATAATCATTACAATTACAATTAAAATACACAATTATACCCTTTTTATTTGATCAATGCAGTCAGTAGAACCTATGAATACATCTAAATAATGAACCTCTAAGCTAGCCGAGTAAACATTGTTTCTCTCTTTAAGAATTTTCTCATTAATAATCAGGTGTAAGATTGGATATTAGGCTTTGCTAAATTCACAGATAGTGATCATGGTAATGTCACTAGAGTAAAGAATTAAACTTTTGTCATTAAGTAATTTACTTAATTTATTTTTGGGTTTGGGGCTACACGTGGCAGTGCTCAAGGACTACTCCTGGCTCTGAACTCATGATTCATCCCTGATGGGCTCAGGAGATCACATCAGATGTTGGAGATTGAACCCAGGTCCGTCGTGTTCTAGGCAAATGCCCTAGCCACTGTACTATCACTCTGGCCCCCTTTGTCATAAATTTCAAATCATTTGGAATGTTCTTAAGAACCCTTCTGAGGGGCCGGAGCGATAGTCCAGGGGGTAGGGCATTTGCCTTGCACGCTACCGACCTGGGTTCGATCCCTGGCATTCCATATGATCCCCTGAGCACCGCCAGGAGTAATTCCTGAGCAAAGAGCCAGGAGTAACCTCCTGAACATTGCCAGGTGTGACCCAAAATGAAAAAAAAAACCCCTCTGAGAATGTGAAGATAGATTCATTACAATTTCTTTCCTCAAAGACAGGTTGTATGGAGAAAATCAAGTATGTGAATTAGTAGATGGAAAAAATGAGTTATATAAATAGTGACACTTAAAACTACTTAACAAATAAAGCACAAAGTTGAAAACTTCAGAGAGGATTCAATTGATTAATTCAATATCTCTAAATTGTGAAATATCCCCAATCTAAAGGGTATTTATGTCTTTTCACAGTTATATTTTTATTTTTTTAAATGGACGTGGTTTGAGACTACTGCAAGCAGTGGTCAGTGACTATTCTTGGCTCTGTTCTTGGAAGTGACCATGAGACACTCAGAGGACCATAGGTGTTGCAGGAAATTTGAACGATGGTGTCCATGCAAGACACACATTTTGAATAATAGATTAAGTATATGACTCATGCAGGACGAAACCTTGTATTATATCTCCAGTTCACAACAATATTTAATAAAATTTCAACAATTGAGTATATGGGATGCATACTAGTACAAATTTATGTTAAATAAATGCCTTCTTGAAAGATGGACTGAGATGACCATTTTTGCAAAATAAATATGATTTATAATTTCAACTAATTAATTGAAATTAAATTGGCAATTTAATTTCAATTAAAATTAAATTGACAATCCATTCCTCTAGAGCAGAAGTAGACTGCTCTGGATGTTTGTGCAATATAAAATTATTGGAAGTATTTGATTTTTTTTTCCTCATGGAATTTTTTATGGATTTCAGAACTTTTTTTTAAGTAAAAACAGATTTTACTTGGAGTTTCAGAGAAAGGGAGGGAAAGTGAGAGAGTAACACGCTCGAGAGGTGAGCTTTTCCAAAGGCAGAGAGAGCCAGCAGAAGCTTGACAATTAAAAACTGTCCATGTCATTCAATTCCTTCTCCATATTTCATTTCTTACCTTTCATTTTATATCTCCTTTATTTGTAGATTCCAGATAAAATGTTCTGCTGTGATTAGAGTATTTCACAGTACTTTTCAAAGGGGTAGGAGTCACTTTATAATATAATTATTCAAGTTTTTAAAGCTCCTTTTTATAACAAAAATGTGAAATTTTGATTCAGAGTCGGTGCTTTTCAAAAGCGGACAACACTGTGTCCCAAAGGTGCTGAAATAAGAAGAGAGATTTGATAGTAGCCTCAGATGCAGGGCAACTGTGGGGAACACTTTATTTAAAGAAGGTTTTCCAGGAGGACATTTTCCTGACTCTTTCTCTCTCTCTTCTTTCTTTTCTTTCTTTCTTTCTTTCTTTCTTTCTTTCTCTTCTTTCTTTCTTTCTTTCTTTCTTTCTTTCTTTCTTTCTTTCTTTCTTTCTTTCTTTCTTTCTTTCTTTCTTTCTTTCTTTCTTTCTTTCTTTCTT
>JAJIBD010001377.1:0-58235 GCA_021461705.1 Cryptotis parvus | reverse complement strand
TGACCCAAAAAGAAAAAATACTAATGTTGTCTTGAAAATAAGCTACAATAAGTTTTATTGCTACTATTTCTAAAAAGTACCACAATGGCAAAGATCCTATTAGAATATAAAACTATAACTTTGGAGTAGTTTTTGCACAGATTTTATCCAATCACTTTCAATTATTTTCTGTTTGTTTCATAAGGGATATTTAAAAAAACTTATCAAATAATTGGTAATCATTCTTCTTAAGGATGTTAGCTTCTGTAAGCTTTGAAACTGTGATATAAAACACACACAAACTATTATCAATTTTTGTTTGTGTTTTTGGCCCACACATGTTCATGCTAAGGGTTACTGTTGGCTTTTCACTAAGGGATCACTCCTGGTGGTGCTTGAAGAAACATAACAGATCCTAGCGTTCAAATCCAGGTTAGTCATATGTGTGGCAATCTCCCTTCCAGCTGTACTGTAACTCGGCCCTGTAACTTTAATTTTTTATGGGTGGAGCTCCCAAGTGCTACTTATGAGGCTCAGAACCCACACCCGTGATTCTATATCAAATGACCCACTGGTTCAATAGTAGGGTGTGAATATGAGATTCTGGTTAGATCCCAGTGTTGGGGAAGTACCTGGGCTTTGGTGATTTACCCAGTGATGCTGGGGAGACAACAAGGGTTTTGGGAATGGAAACTTAGATTCTGCATGCCAGGCAAGCATCCTAATTGCTGTACTACCTCCAGGCCTCTGTCATTAACTTATTTAAGTTCTAGAAGTCATATAAGACATTTTTTTCTCTCAACAAATCTACATTTAGTGTGAAAACTTTATAATATAAGTCCATTTAATTCCATCCTAGCATGCTCCATTTCTCATTAGTTGGCAATTTTCAACAACAAATACCTTCATTATTACTGGCAAAATTACGTAATTTTTTTTAAATCACTTCCTTAGGGGCAAAAATGAGCAAAAAAGCCAAGAGTAATGATTTTTTACCTTAAAATATTAACACATACTTAAAGACCAGTAATTATCTAGCAGGTAAAGAAATGTCCATTATAAATGCCTTCAGATCCCAACCTGTGCAGTAGGTGATAAAATCATCTTCAATCACTTTACTCTGATGGAAAACCATTAACTTGCTTTCCCTGGAAATTGCTAACAACATTCAGTGCAAAATGCAGAGGTGCAACACTATTTTGCAAACACAATAAAGAAGGTCCCAGAAACATTGACTATGAATGGCGGTGAAAGCAGCATTCCTTTACATGAAATAAACATGGACAGTTCATTAGTTTAAATAATCAGGAATCATGTCATAAGATGATCAGAGGGATTGGGGTACAGTTAGACTAATTGAATAAAAGACCAAACCACATTTGTGCTGTTTTGAATTAAGATTGGGGTTAAGTTTTTTCAGTATCTACTTAAAGTGTAGCTAGGACCTACACTTGTGATATTGATGATTCCATCATCAATGTTGTAATTAACATTATTATTATTTTGGTTTTTGAACTAGCTCTGATGGTGCTCAGGGGTTTACTACTGGTTCTGGGCTAAGGGATCACTCCTGATGGGACTTGGGGGACCATATGGGGAGCCTGAAATGGAACCCAGATTTATTACATGCAAGCACCTCATCTCCTGGTCTATCTCCATGGTCCAACTTTTTACAACAAGGAGTGACTTGTATGGGGTTAAGTTGTGGCAATAGAAACACTTTTACAGGACCTCGAAGAAATGTCAGATTTGACTGCCAGGGAGCCTCTGGGGTCCCCAACAATACCAGGAAGCCAGCTCCCTTCTACCTTTGAAGCCAGGGGAATAGATGAAAATCAGGACTCAGGCACAGTTTTAAAAGGGTTTTACTATCACAGGTTAAGATACATAATCCAAGAGAAGGAAAAACTCTGGACTCTGGTTTCTAGCTAGACCCCAGCCATGTGCAGGTCAAGATAGTTGCCACCACGTGCTGAGTCCCAACAGTGAACGGAGAGGAAGGACAGGCAGGGAAGCTGAAATGGCTAAAGTGAGCTTCTCTCTCTTCTTGCAGCTTATTTTATAGATAGAAATCTGCCAACAATTCCCAGCCAAGCCCATTGTGGGCTGTGCTATCTAGAGATGAAAACAGGTAAACAGCTCTATTGAAATGCAGCACTTCAGGTGGCCTTTGGCACCCAGAGCTGATTCAAAGCCTCCTTAGCAGATCTGGGAGGGGCTGCAAGCTAAATGTAGCTGGAAGCTAAGTAAGGCATTACCCAACAACTGACCACAAACCTAGTAACCCAAACCCTGTTCCTAATCTCCATATGATAGAAAACAGCAGAAACATTTTAGTTGATATTTAGAAAGAACAGGTTTATCCCCCCACTCCTGGGAGAAGCAGGCTATAATTTAGCAGGCTTGTCAGAGAACAAAGACATTTCTTCTTTTGTTAACCAGTGTGAAATAGTTTTCAGATAACATGGTAGTGTTCCTTAAAGTTGGTATCTCCATTCCTTCCCGTTTTGAGAAAAGAAATCTCAATGAAATGCCTGGGAAACTGATGGAGGAATTTCTACCATCATACTTGACTTCACATCTCATGATGAGGATATGATTCTCCGAAGCTCTTGCAACTGCATAAAAAGAGACTGATGAGGATTAAGGCTAATATAAAACACAACTAGTGGAGGTGTCAGGTGGGATGTAATGCTCCATTCTCCGGAGCTCCAGCCTTCATTTATCACTCATTTGTGCAACATATTCTATATAATTCACTGCCTCACCTACTTAGGGGAGTTATGATAAGACTGAGGTTTAGAAAGGAAACGGAGACTTGTACTTTTATGATAGATAGAAGGATAGGCATTTTAAAATATACAATTTCCTAGAATAGTTACCAAATGCTTTAAGATTCCACATTTTTACTGATATGTTAATAGGCTGCTTAAGTATGTTTGATTTGATAAGATGTGATCTTGTTTTTTGCACTGAAAATAGCAGCTCTACTTCAGGAGATGGTGTATGTATCTGATAAGATATTTGAGGTACACTCTTCAGAAATTGGGAGCAGAGAGAAGAACACAGACTATATGTGAGAAAGAACACAGACTATAGGTGAGAAAGTGGAAGATTACAAAATGTAAAGCTCCAGGAGCAGGTCAAATTTTTAGGTATATTTTGAAGATAAAAATAATTGAATGTTGGTGAAGATGGGGTAAAGATTGTCTTGCATTTTTTTTGTCATCACTGGAAGATATTTTAATATAATGACCGAGCGATGAAAAACAGAAAGTAGGAAAAATCAGAAAAAGAGTCCTCACAGACCTTCTAAAGATAATCATAAATCACCTGTGAGTCTATGCTTTAATGAAAGAGCAACTACATGCAGAGTATTCAGCAAGGGTGCATGAAAGAGCAGCAAATATAATACTAGAAAACAGCCATGCTAGGGGAGGAGATCAGGTGACACTGCAAGTGCTCAGGGAGGGAGAGGGGTTACTCCTGGTAGTCAGAAGACCAGGGGGTGCCAGGGCTCGAACCCAGGCTTGCCATATACAAAGCATGCACTCTGAACTTGAGTAATTCTTTAGCTCACTGTTCACTATTTTTATATGCTTTGAAAGAAAAACCTGGAATAAAAGTAGTGACAGATTAAGCTGATCCATGATTAAAGTCTAGCACGTTACAATGAAATTTTCTTATGATTCATCTATTAAAATTTAAATTGCTTGGAGAGTATATGTAATATATCTACTTTACAAACAATAATATATTCTTTATATATAAAGATATATATAAGATATATACTTCTATATAAATATCATATAAATATCTCTATATCAATATATAGGAATAATATATAATTGTATTCTTTATATCTAATTCTTTATATATAAAATCTTTATATTATAAATATATTATATATTTATATATCTATATATAACATATATATATATATAAACATTATATAATTATTTCAAGATAGTGGGCAATTTGCTAAATCTTAACCCTGTCTAAAGAATGCCATTTTTTATTATAATACATTCAACTCCCAGGAAAGAAATTTTCTTCAATTTAAGACAACAAGTCAGATGGTAGGTTTGGCAAGCTGAGTTAAGAAAAGAGATAATACTGTCTGGATCAGAAAGATTTTTATTACAATCCATGCAGATTTGTTGTTCCTGGAGATTTTCATGTGTGACTCTCAACCCCAACTTTTCAGAAGAGACAGCACCTCGAAAGCATGAACTGTCGTTCGGTCTTACTGCCATCCGGTTTCACAGTGACCTCCCTATGGAGGTCTCCTCCACATGGACTTTTATTCTACTCCAGACTCAATTAAGAGTGATTCTCAATCCTCATGCACTGACAGTGAAATAGTTATTGAAACGGAGCTTTTCTCCCCAAGGCCACACATATATATATGAAGGTGGAATTCCTTGGGTAGGGAAGCAAGGGGAGAAAAGATCTAAGCTTTCATGAAGAAGAATATTCCACCAACTTGAACTTAAGCATATGCGCACAGCTCGGATGGATGGTACGAGGACAACAAATAAGGCTAATGAGAAACTGCTGCACTGGACACCGTTAAGATCCGCCTGATGTACTGGCCCTGGCCCTTCAGGGCAGAGTGGAGTTCAGACTGGACAGGACAGATTTGTGAAACATCTTCATTTCTCCCAAGTGGAATGAAGACAGATGGAAGTAAGGAATGCGTCTTGAATGATCTGGAAAGAGCATGCCATCCTTTGGGAAAACATCTGGGCTGCTACAGTGTTTTGCAGAACAGACGTCAAGAATTTCAAGCACTCTCACCTTTTTAAGACTGCTGTACTTCTTACACTAATGTCACGAAGGGGCTGAGCTATTAGCAAGGCCTCTACAACATCAAAGGCACATATATCTAGTTCCTTAGATTGGGTTTAACTTTATATGTATAAAACATATAACACAACATATTTGGTTATTTAGATTTTTGTGGTGGGTCAAAGTTATGTTGCCAAACCTATCAAACTTAACCGAAATGTTTTCTAACTCTGATTCTGCATTTGAATATGTGATAGACACTTCACATGCATATATGTATACACACACACACACACACACACACACACACACACATATATAGTGCAGCCAGTCAGTGGTTTCTAATCTTAGAGAATTGAGTTATATTACATGAAGGATATTTCAAGACTAGAAAAAATGTGGAAAACAGAAATAAGCCAGGAAGTGCTAATTACATATCTGCATGTATATATCTCTGTGCCTTAGATATTATATCAATATATACTTAATTATTAATAGAACCACACGTTTCCTTCCTTCCCAAGGCATCCCGCCTTCATATATATGGGTGACCTTTCGGGACAAAAGGACTTTTGTCCTGATAAAGGGAATTCACAGTGTGCACAAGACCAGCCTAGGACCCCAAACTAATAGAGGCACAGGGAAACATGCAAGATGAGGTTAGGAATACAGCCCTAAAAAGAAATTGCTACCATGGAATGTCACAAAGGTGGGCTCAGGTGATTCCTAAAAAGCTGAATGAACTAGGCTCTGCAGAAGGAAGAGGAAGGAATAATTTAGGAAGGAATAATACAGGAATTCTATTCTAATAATCTTAAACGATATAAGTATAATATTCCTATAATCTTAAACGATAGTCTCACTGTAGCTATAATTCCTACCTGAGGAAGGAATAATTTAGATGACAAAACTCCAGAAGAAAGTCATCTAAACATCCTTACACATTTACAGACCAGGGAAGAAAGGACCTGAGAGATAATGGCAGTAGGTAGGGTGCTTGCCTTGCTCCAGGAACGGAGGTTGAATCCCTGGTACCTCTTATGCCGCCCGTGAGGCCTGCCAGGAGGTGAGCACTGAGCAAAGATGCCAAAGCCTTGAGCACTGTCAGGCGTGGCCAACTAACAACTACTCAACAAAGAAATGCTCACTCACCCCACTAGCACCCTTTGTTAAAAGGTTATAAAGGGAAAAAGTTTTGCCTTTCTCTGAATTCGACATCCTGAGTCCCCACCCATAATCTGGGATCTTCGCTGACTTCCTTTTCCTCCTATTTCTTCCTCTTCAATAAAATCTTTTGTGAATTTGGCCCTTTGGCTCCAGTCCCTTGCTTTCAATCTTGAATAACTGAGGAGAACCTGAGCCTGTGTCCAGTATAACAAAATGACAGAAAGCATGAAGTCAAACAATACATGTTAAGAGTTCACCGTATCTCAAAATATTATTTCAGAAATGAAACCAATATCCCTCCTCAGTTTTTAGTGAAGATTTGTAATTTACACATTTGCATACTCAAATAATACATTTATGGGTATATACACATATATTTTGACAAATCTAATTAGAATACTATCATCTCCTGTTTGTTTCTTTCATGCAACCATTTAAAAATAAACATGTTATTATTGTGGTTCCTGAAAATCAATTAATTCACCAATAATTGCATAGTAAGTGAGCTTTCATGTCTCTTACTAATTTTAAAATGATAATGTGCTTAAGTGAATGCAAGAAGATAAAAAAAAAAGAAAACTCTTTCCATTGAAGTTTGGCTATTTTGAACTTTGAATGTTGAATACTCAGCATTTCTCATCATCAGAAATATGCTATTTTCTTATGCAAATATGCACAATTTAAACTTGCCTCCCTCTCTTCCCTGTAACATCATTCTTTGTGTTTCACTGAGATTTGCTGGTGGGAATAAATGTTAGCTGACTCACTTGTACTGCTTCCCTATGAGGGATTGTTCCAAAGCAAAAATCTGCTCACCCAAAATATGCCTATGGCAAAGGCTGATTCCACGGGAGGCTCTGAGACTAGGTGGAGGGAGTCTCTGAAACAAACTACTTTTATGTACACAAAGGAAAGGCTCATGCTAACAGTCTTTCCCTTCACTATAGTAGGGCAGGGCTGATCCTCTTATCTCTTTTCAAAGGAGGAGCCCTGTTTTAATTTTGTAGGCTTTGTTTAAAGTATCCCCTTTGGAAACCACCCTGACATTTCCTTTCTCTCCACTCAACTTTGTCTGAAGACCATTTGGGTGAGACACTCCGATTGCTGGGAGGTATAAATGTTATTAATAGATTCCCCCGTACTTTTCCCTCCTGTTAATCTAGCTACTGTTTATTTCTCCAGTCTCAGAAAAACTCCGAGGGCTACTGGAAGATTTCTTTAGTGTTTGACATTCATATTAGGTCATTCCCGTGACCTAATATAATGGTTTGAGGCTCTTTATGTTCCTGGAGCAAGCGGATGCCTTTGGGTTCTCCTAGCATGAGACAGGACATATGGAGACATTACTGGTGCCCGCTCTAGCAAATAGATGATGAACGGGAAGATAGTGATAGTGATAGTGATTGAAAGGGAATCCTTCCAAGCAGTAGTGACACACTCTCTGCCATATTTCCTCTCTGTCAGGGTGTGGCACGCACAAGCCAGAATCTGAGAGAAGCAGGCCCTGTGCAGCTCTTGGAGGAGAGCATAAATACCTTCTGGCCTATTCTGACGGAGAGTCTAGAAATAACCTCTGAAAATGAGGAGCATTTTTATCTCCCTAAAGATAAATTTAAACCATTTTACTGAATGACCAAATGAATAAAGCCTTTTAATTTACCAAATCAGCTGCTATGAAATTTTAAACTCCAAAATATGTATCATTTTTGCTATTCTCATGACATTTCCCTGAGTGAGGGTACAAAAATAAATTTTATACTAAAACAGAGTAATAAACTTCATTTATAAGTAGTCTCTTATCTGCTTATATGGAGTAATGGACAGAGATAAAATGGCACACAATCATAAAACAGTGCTTGGGTTAAGTTAAACATAAAAATATGCGCCATATACATACATGTATGTATATAAAATGTTTTATATACTTATATTTGTATTTATATACATGAATATTCATAAATACTGTTTCGCTCACATCTGAGTGATAGGCTCTAAGTTATATGTAATCTACTGTTACTGTAAGGTTCATTTTCTTTTTATTAGTTTAAAATGAACTCATCTCCAGGGGGCCGGAGCGATAGCCCAGCGGGTAGGGCGTTTGCCTTGCACGCGGCTGGCCCATGCCGGCCCCCGGTTCGATCCCCGCATCCCATATGGTCCCCAAGCACCGCCAGGAGTAATTCCTGCGTGCAGAGCCAGGAGTAGCCCCTGAGCATCGCTGGGTGTGACCCAAAAAGCAAAAAAAAAAAAAAAACCTGTCAAAATGAACTCATCTTTATTTTTCTAAAAGCTGAATTTCTAATTAATTGTATTAAGAAAATATTGAGGGAAACAATAATTAAAAGGTTTAACTGCAAATATATTTAACACAATAGATTCTTTACTTAATTTTTTTTTTGCTTTTTTTGTGAGGTCACACCCAGCAATGTTCAGGGGTTACTCTTGGCTCTGCACTCAGAATTACTCCTGGCTCTGCACTCAGAAATTACTGTTTACTTAATGTTTTAAAGTTTTTAGGGCAGGATGTATCTATATACACACACACATAGGTATGCGTGTTAATTTTATATATATATTTATGTTTTTTAATTTGAATAGAATAAATTATTCCATGTACTTTCCTTTGTAGCTCTGCCTGTATGCAGGAAAAGGAAGTAGTTCCAATTCCAAAAGCACCCAAATATAACATATTAACGTATGCGCTTTGAGTCATAACCCCAGTAATGTGCCTAAGCATCAGCACAGCATTAGTCCAGTGCCTAAGCATCAGCACAGCATTAGTCCAGTGCCTAAGCATCAGCACAGCATTAAGAAATATGAATGGATGGGCACGGAGAGTATCATGCTGAGTAAAATTGGTTGGATGGAAAAGGACAGATACTGAATGACTGAACTCATTTGTGGATCATTAAAAAAAAATAGTATGAGACTAATATCCAGGGCCAGGAAGACTTGTCAATGGTTAGAATCTATCACAAGTGTGTGGGGTGTGGAGGGTAGGAAAGACAGAGAAGGGACCAGTTTGCCAATAACAGTTGGAAACGGTAATGCTAGACTACAATGGAGTACTAAGGAGGAAAAAGGGATCTACAATGATAACCCTTCAGTGTCTGTATTGCAAACCAAAAGCAGAAAAGGAGGGGTGTGTGTGTGTGGGGGGAAGTGCCTGCCACAGAGGCAAGCCTGGGGAGGTGGAGGGAATTGGGGACATTGGTGGTGAGAAGTGGGCACTAGTGGAGGGATGGGTGCTGGTACACTCTATGACTGAAATCCAAACATGAACAGCTTTGTAATGGTCTGCATGGCAAGGCGACTTAATAAAGTAGGGGGAGGGGAAGAAGAGGGAAAAGGAGGGGAGGGAGGGAGGAATAGGAGGAGGAGCAGGAGGAGGAGGAGCAGGAGGAAGTGGAGGAAGAGCAGGAGGAGCAGCAGCAGCACTACTAACCAAAAAAAGACATAAGGGCATGCTTGTCGAGATGGGGGAAGGGTCCTGGTAAAGAGGTAGTTCAATGGGTAGGGCTCTTGTCTTGCATATGGCTAATCCCTCACAATCCATATGATCTTTTGAGGCTACCAGGAGTATTCCTGAGCACAGCATCAGTGTAAGCTCTGTGTACTGCCCCCAAACAAAAACCAAAACAAAGAAACAAAAATGAAATGTTCCTTGATTAACAGAGGGCTCGGGATGCTGAACACATGCTTTACAGACAAAAAGGCATGGACCCTGACACATGTTGTCCTGAGCATTGCTGGGAAAAACCCACTCAAGCAATGAGCCAGGAATAAATCCTGACTGCTTCCAGGTATTAGTCAAGATCCCTAATCTCCCACCAACAAAGTAGAATTGTTTTTGAAATAAAGGAAAAATGTACTGGGAAGCTAGGAAGCTATCCTGCAAAGAAATCCTTCGGTCACATGTCAAATGTACCTCCGCCAACTACCTGAGTCCATCCATTTCACTTTCGTGGTTTTAATTTGGAATGTGCAGAAGTTTACTTCCAAGAGCAAAATCTAGATTCTCAAAATACATTTACAATGTTAAGTGCAAACCCTTAAAACGTATTTTCTTCTACTTCAAGCAATTGACATAAAATTTCACAAGTCTTTACAGACAGCCTTTCTATATCCCCAACAAAGCAACAATACATTGATTTTATTCTTAACATCTACCATTGACAGTGTTCTCAAGAAATTCTGTGAACAGTAAGCAAGCAAAAGAGCTAGATGTTAAGGGAGATGTATGCTTAAAATTCATGCTCCTTTTCTTTTCAGCAAGGAGTGACATACATCTTAACCATACTTTGATATAAAAAACCTTGCAAAGAAAAGTCTTCAGACTAGTTTTTGAAGATACACTACAGATTGAATAGATTTTGTATCCTCTCAATTCATGTTATAACTGATGCATGTAGATGAGCTAAGTTAAAACGTTAAAAGCTAAGACAGATCAGTCAAGTCTAACTATAAACGCTTTCCTTGTATATAACAGTTTAAAACATTGTTGAATGCAAGGTTAATTGGGAAGAGGCCACTTCCCAGGTGGTGCTCAGAGAGACTGGACGGCAGGGGCACTCAGGACTCTCATTCAGCAGGAATTTGGAATTCAATGTGAGGGCCTGAGGTAAAGGTTAAGATGTGGGAATTACTAGGGCCTCTCCTGGGTAGTGTTTGAGGTGTCCCTAGGGCTACATCCAGAAGTGCTAGGGAACCATGCGGTGTATGACCATTAACCCCTTTCCAGCCCACCGGCTACATTCAGAATGGGTTATGGGAGAAAATAAAATAGGTAAGTGAGACCAGTTCAATTTAAAGAGATTTAGATTGGGACCAAGGAAGTGGTCAACAGGCTGATCACGTGCTCTACGGTTAGGAGACCCAGATGGATCTGCACAGAGTAGGCAGCAGTTCCTGAACTCTACCAGTGTAGCACCAAACACTCCCGAGCCAAAAAAAAAAAAAAAAAAGGATGATTCTTGTGGGGGGTTCAGGGGTAATACCAGTCATCAGGGCTATTGTAAGCTCTATACTCAGGGGTCATTTAGACTACTCCTAGTATTACTCAAGACCCACATGTGGGTTTACCCACCGTACTATCTCTCTGGCTTAATGGAATGAACAAAGGACGTTTTTCAGTGCTGCGGGTCAATAGGTTCCTTCAGAATAAAAATAATTCATATGTAATTAAACTGAAGAAATATTTATATTATAGTGCACATCTATAAAAGCATGAAAAAGGCAAGAATAAAAATCACTTATATTCAGATTCAAGAAGTGAGAGCGCACCTACTACCAATAGACTCCCACCTGCATGACAGAGCCTGGCAAGCTACCCATGTCGTATTCGATATGCCAAAAACAGGAACAATAATAGACCTCATTCCCATGACCTGAATGGATGATTTCAGACTCTGTGTCCCTAGAGTGAGCAGATGCCTTTGGGCTACACTAGCACATGACAGAAACAAATGAAGACGTTACTGGTGCCCGCTCGAGCAAATCAATGAATGAGAAGAGAAGTGATACAGTGTTATATTCAGATGATGTAGCAGTGCTACACATATATATTTATATGAAGATAAATAATATATATTATATATATAAAACATAATTTTTTCACATATTCGAAACATAATGGAAATGTATTAGATTATTTCCAAAACACAAAGGTCAGGGAAACAGTTATAGTTGTTGGAACATGTGTCTTGCATTCTCAAATCCCTGGTGTCATCCTTGGGACTTATCCCCACTGCAACACCTGATGTGCTCCTCGTGACCCCGGCCAGGCATAGTCACTGCAAAATAAAAAGTCTCAGTCTGGCACCACCAGGCTGAGTAGACCTGAAGTGGCTCTTTTATGCCTGAGCACTTCCGGGAAGCCTCTTCCAGAGAGAGATTACTATGCGAACACTACAATAAGCAGGGTTTTTTTTCACTATGTCTGAAAAGATTATAAAATAGTCTTCGAAACAGGGATATTCAGTGCTTAAAAAGAGATTACTACTAAAAGTTAATTGGAATTTTTTTCTCTTTCATAAGCTAGATTCTACGAAAAGCCTTCCAGTCTCTTTGGTCCAAGTACAAATAAATGTACAAAACTTTGGCTTCCTTTTAGTACTTTCTAGTCATGTGACATATGGATTCACCTATTCAGAAATTTATGACTTACAGAAATGAATATTTCATCTATATTTTCCCCAATATTGAAATGAAGTATCAGCACCGTTATAAGCAATGTTCCGCTACACTTGTATCACTTGTCTTCCTGTTGTTCATCCATTTGCTCAAGCGGGTGCCAGTTAACATTTCCACTTGTCCCTGTCGCATGCTAATATACCCAAGGAGTCTCTGCTCACTCCAGGAACATGAAGAGCCTCAAACCATTCCTTCAGGTCATGGAAATGAGGTCTATTCTAGTTACTGCTCATTACTGTGAGCAATGATAATAGCTAACTGTCTGTAGATTTGTTGTAGGCCCAGATCTTTGCACACATACATCTAAATGCATTAACATTAACATTAACTTATATGTGTGTGTGTGTGTGTGTTGTATATATATATATATATATATATATATATATATTCTTTGAATACGTCTAAATGCTTAGCAAAACACTATCTGATTAAAATGCTATGTTATACATTTTGAAAAAGTATAGCTGTTAGGGGCAACAAGAGGCTACTGATATACCTTGGGGAGAAAAACAGTTTCCTGAGTATCTACCATTTGTGAACAACGGTACCAAACAGAATTGTTCTGGGAAAAAAAAGTCATGTGTTCACTGTAACAGGAGGAAGTTCAAGATGGTGGTCTTCATCATAGACTAAGTGGTTCACTTGTCACATGACTCTAATTTTTGGAACTATTAAAATTTCTTATAAAACATCAATTCTTTAGATTTTAGATATAATTGTTCCTCAGAAATAAATCTTAAAGGGAGTATTATCTGAGCTATATATTTTTTACTCTTTAACTTAGTTTATTCCAAGACTTATCTAAATTCATACACTAAAACTGTTACAGCGTGTTATTATAGACTCTGCTTCTGGGACTTGTATCTAGAAACTTTACATATTTCCAAAAGCCCCACCCCCAGTCTGTAACTTGAAAATTGTAGGTTTGAGTCATGTCACTCTTAACAGATCAGTGATATCTCAGTAAGATATAAATAGACCGCCACACTACACACCCACTCACATTATAAATGCATATAAACATTAAATGCATGTGCATGTGTGAGTCTGTGGATAACAAGTGTTTCAACACATTCTATTCTAATTGACAGCTAACATTCACAATCAAGTCACATAAGGTTTTTCTCGATAAATTAAGAATCTCTGGAAAATTAGTTTATGAAACTTCAGTTGCAACTGTTTGGTTAGTATGTTTGCTTACTGGGAGAAGGATTTGGATAGCATGTTTGGTTAATATGTTTGCTTACTGGGGAGAGATCCTGATGTATTAAGAATTACCCAAGGGTATTCAGTAAGTTTTAAGGTCTGAGGAAAATGACAAGAATAGCATAATGAAGCAATTGGTTGATTACAATACTTAGCTAAGTTATATCTGGAAGTAAAATAGATCCTTTATTTTTAAAAAATGCAGGGCTTAGAATGATAGAATGGCGGGTAGGGTGTTTTCCTTGCATGAAACCTACCTGGGTTGAATACCTTGCTTCCCAAATGGACCCCCAAGGATGCCTTGTAGTAACTTTTGAGTGCAGAACTGGGAGTAACCCCTGAGTGTTGCTGAGTGTGACCCAAGGAGACAAATAAATTAATTAATAAATATATCTTCAAATAAAAATAATACAGAGGCTTACTGCAAAACGGAAATAAAAACTTGGTAAGAGAGAAAAGATCAGCCTGTGTCAGGGAAGAATGCTCTCTAATAGAAGAATTTTGCGCTTATAACAAAAGCTTGTCATGAAAGAACTCATGGAGATGGTAACTTGGAGGTAGTGGAAGAAGGTTAGATTTTCAGAAAGACTTGGGAGTCCACCTTGCTATGTTTGAAAGCTTTTTATACAATGAATATTTCCTGAGGTTATGGGTCTCTCTGTGATTACCCTGCTACTATTTTAACACGTGACTATTTCCCAGAATAGTAATTTCTGAAATCACTGGCTTTCATATGAGTACCACATTTAGTAGCATAAGTAATAACCTATTAATTCACTACCCATAAAAAGAATAAGATTCATTTTCTCATCAAATATTAAGTGTAGCACATTGCATTAGACTTGAATTGAAAATGTAATTCCTAAGCATGGGTAGTGTTCCGGGAAGCATTTGGCTCTCACATTTTTCTCCTCACTGACACCTCATTTTTTATATCTATATTGTCACCACGTAAAACACTAACAGTTTTAAGAAATTTAAACAGAGATTCTTGCTAGACCATACTTGATGTAATGAAAATTCTATAAACAAGAATATTATTAAACTGCTTTGACATCAAAAAGAGAAAGGAGAAGAAAAATACAGAATACATAATTCCTTCCTGTAAATAGAATTTTAAACTGCTAACCCGCTTCAGATATATTTCAACTTTATTCCTAATTACTCTGCAATGTTCCTGAAATGCCTGTCGTAAAGTATTGGTGCAAGTTAATCACAGCAATTTTATCATTGAAAGTATTAATAAGAGAAGTATACTTGAAACTAGTCTTTTATGAAATAGAAATTCTCAGTTCAAGTGTGGTTTTCATAGCAGAGGAAACAGGAAGACAAACTTTATGAGATGCCAGGTATCATGAAGGGTTATGGATCATAGATGATTCATATATGGTTTTAAACTAAGCTTCCAAGAAAGTGAGCTATAGAAAAAAATAAAAACTCAATGAAGATGTATTAAAAATAACTACCCTGAAAATAAATACAAATAAATACAAATTTATGAATATAAAACATAAATAACAAATTTTATTCTTAGACATATGTGTTTTCTTTGGCAGTGACAGTTTTTAATGTTACTGTTACCAAACAAATAAGGGATGTACATTGGAGAAATGCTTGCTCCAGGTTTAGGTATATTTCTACTGTAAGGAGGAAGTCTGCCAAATAATGGCTACTTACAACCTTTAGAAATAACTGATCTTCACTGTTTTAGTCGATCATGTTTCTAAAAAACAGATATGGGTATGTTTTGATCTCACTTTCCTTATCTTGCTATTTACAAGATTAGAGACAGCATATAAAAATTGATAATCAATTTCATTATCTCAATAATATCCCCAATGCAAAACAGGTCAAGGAAGGACAGAACTTGTCCTAATCATTATCCTACTTTGCTATTTAAGTAAGACCTGAAAGGAATAATTTAAATAGACTTCCTGTAACTCTAGTCAAAACACCCTGGGGGCAAGCTTATACATCTATCCTTAGCATGCAGCATAGAACCTGAAACAGGGAATGGATTCAATATGCACTGGGTCAGATAAGAGAAATAGGCATACCCAAAACACCAAGATATTAATTTAAAAATATACATGCATATTTAAATTGTGTGCAGCACCTAGTACAATAACTACGATATGAACAACCAACACACAAAATGGGATACTGTGCAGTTGTAAGGAAAGATAAAATCTTGCAGCTCACTCACTACAACTTGGATGAACTGAGTGTACCATGTTAAGCAGAATAAACCAGAGGAAGGAGAACAATCACTGGAGCGCCTCACTTATCTGTGGGCTAGAGAGAAGTCAAATAAGGGAAAGGGTTGTATTAATCAATAACAAACCCTATGACTTGGGTATACAAAACAGATTACCAAGAAAGTTATTGAGAGGATATAAATAACTAAAGGGCGTTGGTGGAGGGCCCTGTCACATTCATCGACAGTGGTATGGAACGATTACTCTATATAAAAACCATAAAGGAAGACTGCATAGATGTATGAGGGTTAAGGTGCTTGCCTTGTTAATCTCGAGTACCATCAAGAGTGATCCTTGAGCACAGAACCAGGGTTAAGATCTAAGCATACACAGGTATGGCCCAACTTCCCCCATTATCACCCCCCACACATACACAAACATGCCCCAAATTTGTAACATTTATTGAATGCCATATAACACTATTATAATCATGGACCTAAATTATAATTATAAAATAGAACATATTAAATAAAACTTATACATATGAATGATTATATGTAACATAAGCAGCTTGGTAGCTATATTTTGATTATTGTCAAATATTTTTACTTAGAAAGAGTTCTAACCTTTCCTGTTGAAAAAAACTTTAAAAGGCAAGCTAATGGCAAACTATTCATATTTTTCTTTTAAAAATTCTTTAGTCTCAGCCCATCCAGGGCAGGTGGTTCTAGTCATGTTGTTTATGAAAAGCTCTTTCTTAACTTTTATTCACCATGTGCCCCTCAGATAAATTCTCTTTCAAGTACTATATTCTTCATATTTTTTTATTTTCCTAGGAATAATTTCTTCTTTTCAGAATGCAAAAAATTCATTCAGTAGTTATTTAGGAGTATTACAAATTGAGCACAAAAACTATAAAAACCTATCAAAAATATGTGTTTTATGGTAAATTCATGACATATGTTTAATATCTGTACTTTCATTTATTTGACCTGTCTCTCAACTACCATAACTTCCACAATCCTACCCTATTCTAGCACACAGATATCCTTAAGATTCATCCACTCAGTTGCTTTTTCAAATGAAATTTTCCTAGTTCTTTTCTTGTCTCCACATCAGTTAAACCAGTTAAATCACTCCTTTAAGAACATCTCCTCTGACACTAAAATGGAAAGCAATGTCTCCCATGAACTAAGTCCCTTGGAAAATGGAATGGCACCTCAGTCAAGTGATCTTTCTAGCATCTTGCAAAGTATTGATACCATAGTGGATGTGGGATACTTTATAAATTCAAGAATTTGTTTACATTTATGGCAAATCTCCTGCATTAAACTGTGAGCTCTTTGAAATCAATACATTTCAATTTCAACTAATTTGGAACATAGTATTTAATCAAATTGTTGGATAAATGAATAAATCATGCAACATTTAGGCTGGGGGTAATCATGGATTTGGAGGAATGTGGGAAAAGTCATACTTGTGATGTTCAGAAGTTACCACTGTCTTTGGACTCAGGACTCACTCCCGGCAGTGCTTGGGGACCAAATAGATGCCATGAATCAAACCTGGGTTGCCATTGTACAAAGCAAGTGACCTACCTGCTTTACTATTGTTCAGCCCCTTAATCACAGAATTTTAGCTTTGTTTTTGGGTCACCCTAAATGGGACAGTTGAATGAGACGACCCCCAGCAAGATTTGGGGTCTATGAGCTCCTGTAGATTAAACCCTGGGGTCCTGAATCCAAGAGTATGCTTCAACCCTCTGAACTATTGACCCACTGTATGTATATATTTGTGTGTCTGTGTGTGTACGTGGTTAGAGGGTAACACCTAGAGGTGCTTGAGCTAACTAACAGTCCAGCGGTTCTGTGCTTAGGGATTATTTCTAGCAGTGCTCAAGGGACCATATGTGGTGCCAGGAATGGAACTAGAGTGGCTGTATAAGAGACATGTCTTAAATCCTATACTATCTCCCTGTGCCAAAAACATTTTTTAAAAAAAAATTATTATATCACCATGAGATAGACAATTATAAAGTTGTTCATGAATGGGTTTCAGTCATACCGTGCTTAAGTACCCATCCCTCCACCAGTGCACATAAAAATAGATATTTTTGAATCAAATTTCCCTTCTTTACAAATTAGGTATAATGACCAACCTAAGTTACATTCACTTATGGTATTAAAATCTAGGCATAAGTTTTTAACATTTTAATCAGAGATTACTAATATAATACTTTTTAAAAATACTTGAATTAACACAATTATTAAATATGTTAAAGATTAAGATAGTTACCATTGCAAGATGTTTAAAAAAGAGATCATTCTTTCTTAGAAATTAATCAGAACTTACAACTTTTTTAATGCATTCTCTTAGGATATATAAGACTCAGTCATAGGCAATTCAAGGACAAACATAAAGAAGCATTCTATTTTCTAAATACTACAATGGACTCATTTAATAGTAATCTTAAAATACAATATATTTTGTTTAATTGGCAAAATATTTGACATATATGTCTTACCTGGTGAAAATGCTAATTTACAATACCATTAATCAACATCACGGCATGTTAAATGCATTAAGCTAGAATCAGCATTTTCACAAATAAGACGGAAGATGGCTTCTTTGTCTTTCCCTCTTAACAGTGACTTAAAGGCAATGTGACAGCAACTACACATTATCTGTCAATAGCCAAGACTTAAGCATCATCTCCAGGGGACCTTTCATGCCTATCACTTCTAAATCACCTATGAAGAAATTGGTAATTAGACTGCTAGCTAGAGACACCTGGGCTAAACGAATTTTGAACCAAGACGTCTTGAAAGGCTGATTATTAACCTTTGGTAAGACACAAATAAGAGACACACTAGACTGACTCTCAGCTTGAGTAGAGGGAAAGAAAGGTCAGGGCTATGGGCCTCAGGTAAATGTGATTTTCTAAATTATTAGACCGCTTTAGATTATTTTTCAAACTCAGTATAGTCACCAACTTTAATGACTGTTGAATCAAAGGCTACATGAAAACTCCCTTATAAAACTGATTTCCCCTTAATGTTATCAGAGTCATATAATAAACTATTATTTTCAAAGAATTACGAATTGTTTATACTATAGGCAATGTCCTTTATGTTCATTTCCAGTGCTATGTGCTACCGAAAGCATCACAGCTACCTCCCTTTCAGCTTTTGTTTCGTTACCACAAATGCAGCCTTTCCTATCAGAGTGTGACATCATTCTATTATATGAAAATATGCTTTTCAGGCTTAAATTCAGAAACATATCAGAATTTTCATTAAAAAATTACCATGTAGGAAACTATCTGCCTCCTGTAGAACCTGAATCTCCCCGCTAATTTGTGGAGAATTCCTCTCCTAGACACCAAGAAACTCAAGTCAACCTACAGAATTCACTTTAGACCACTGAAGTGATACTTTTAAGTATCATCCAATGAGGTCTGACCTAGCCCCCATTCTCACGCTTAAACATCCAGAAAAAAAGGGGGAATTATTAGGGTGGAATTACTAGCAAAAGAGAATGCTTTGCAGAAAAAAATGCCCACTTTACTGAATTTCAAATCCCCAAATTGTACAGGGATCTGTCACCCTCTAACCTATTGGAAATTATGGACTGTCAAAAGTTGTGCTAAAATTTTAAAAGGTCTTTAGTTTTCTGCTGTAGATTGGGAAAGAGCAGGGGTTATTTTGGGGAGGGATCAGGTTGGGTTTTGTTTTCAAGGATTGTAAAGGCAATAAAGAAGTTATATACTCATAAGAATGTACCTCAGAGTACTGAAAAACAACCTTTTTAAAAACAAAGTTGTTGGGGGTTTTGGTGGCGTGAGAGCAAAAGCTCCTGCCTTGCACTGCCGGGTCCCTATCCTGTTGTTCCAGGTCCTTATCCTCAGTAAGGCAGCTGGGCACCACCACCTTGACACCCAAGCCCAGCTGCTTGGGGCTTAATGGAACAGGGTGCTAATAATAGTCGAGGGTACTAATGCCAACCTAGAACTGAGCATTAAATAGAGGCAAAAGGATTCACATGACAACCTTTTAATGTATGTTCTGTAATCCATAGTCTGGAAGGGAAGGAAAAGAGAAAGAGAGAGAAAGGGAAAGAAATAAAGAACCTGCCATGGAGCAGGGCTGGGGAGGGAGGGGGGGAGGGAACCGGGATGTTGTTGGTGGGAGATGGGCACTGGTGGAGGGACGGGTGCTGAAACACTGTATGACCAAAACCCAAACATGAACTTTTTAATTGCATATCTTTTTATTTGTATGGAGATGGGCACTGGTGGAGGGACGGGTTCTGAAACACTGTATGACCAAAACCCAAACATGAACTTTTTAATGTATATCTTTTTATTTGTATATCTCACGGTGGTATAATAAAATACTTAAAAAAAAAAAAACCAAAGATCATCACCTGCAGCAATAACCTGTTCTTGAGAAAAGTGCTTTCCCTTTAAGGAACAACCTAGACAGAACTATCCATAAAACCCGAAGGAAGAAACAACAGGCACTCCAATTATCACACATCTCTTCCCAGCAGCCAGGGGCGTGTTTTCAAGCCACTTTACCAGAGGCAATTTATTCTCTGAGGATGAAAATTAAGCATCACACCTTGCAATGTGGTTTGTTCATTCTTTTTTTGATTTATCAAAAGTGAGCACTCACAGATTTTCATTAAAAGAGACTTTAAAGCCCATAATGCTTAAACAAATTCCTTGAAAAGATCTTAGGAATTTCGGTCTGCTAAAGAAAAGTTTGCTTACTATTATTACTTAATAGTTTTTAAACAACGTTTAAAAAAAAGGGCTGCAAAACAAAAAATAAAACCAGCAAGGCTACTTACTCTCCCTTGAGTTAATGGATACAAGTTGACAGGACGGGTGAGCTAGTACAGATACGTGTGAGCGGGCTGGAGTCACAGTGAAGTGGGTTGGGTGACTGTCTTCCAAAAGGTTGATTATAATAATAATAATTATTATTATTATTGTTATTGTTATTAGTTTGGGACAGTTCATACCAGGCAGTGTTCAGGATTTACTTCTATCTCTGTTCCTCAGGGATCACTACTGGCAGGCTTGGGGTACCATTTGGGGTGCCAGGAATTGAACCCAAGTCTAACTTTTCCATCTTATATGCAAAGTAGATTTCATTATTTCATATATGTTTCCCCAAATTGTAAGATTTCAGATGTCTGCTTTCTTTCAATAGTTAAACTTCATTTCAGACATAATAGTTGGGTTGGTAATAAAAGTAAATTTTTATCAGGGAAGACGGGACCATTTCCTCAGATAACATGGAAGCCAAAGCACAATAGCACTAACCTGGCCAGCCAGGACCTGCCCCAACACCCAACCCTCTGCAGTGACAGCCAGAACCATCATGTGTGGGACAGATGAAGTCCATGGGAAATGCAGTGAACGCAAAAGCGGGTTAAGACTATGTGAATTGCTTATTACTGTTAAACTAAGTACTGAGACTTTTTAATATGAGAATTGAGATCAGTAACCTTAATGGTGCTAATAAATACACCAACCATAATTTAGTGTGCTAAATAACATGCTATTTTCCTTAATACTACCACTTCTGAAATCTTTAAAGGATGTGCTCAAAATCTAATTGCAAAACAAATAACCCACCACCTACTGTTAAAGGGTAATTTAAGTACTTCGAAGCATAATTTAATAAAGATTAAAAAATCTAATAAGCTTCTCTATTTCCTTTAACATCCAAAGAAATCAAATCTATCAGTCAGCAAGTAAGAGAAAGCTGTTGTGCTTGAACATATTATATCAAGTATGGTAATTAGTGCATTTCAGGGAGAGAGATACTAATAATAACAAACTCTGGTTCTCACAATGACTGCCTGTGAGGCACATGCTTAAGTTGACTTGCTTCACTCCTTCTCTCTGTCAAATCTTGCTTCATCATTTATAGTCTGAATTCTTTTCCTTTTAGTTCACTGTTGTGATGGAATCAATACAAATCTGCTCTTAAAATATCTGTCTCTGACCTATGTTTGTTTTAAGCTGTATCATTCATAATGGTGATGGATAGGTAATGCAATTCCTCTTTTGTCTTCACAAAGCACCACAGCATAAAATGCACATATATTTTATGCCCAAGGTCAGGAGAAAATTAATGGATAAAGAGTTAGATAAAATGGAGTTGAAGCTGAGCAGACTGAGCGCACTCTACAGAGAACAGAGCAGGCAGGCTGTACAAAGCCCATTACACTTAAACACTCTTGAAGCATTCAGAAGTGGAATAGTTTCCACGGCTAACCCTTAAAGGGCCAAACTCTGTCATCCAGCACCATGAGGCACGGGCTGTCCACAGGACACATAAAGAAGCTCACTCATGCAGTCTTCAGGGCACAGTTCATTTCTTAACTTTACCTTGAGAACTAAACACCACTGGTTTATCGACAGACTGAACAAGTCATGCTACCTTGTCAAACTTTCTTTTTTAAAATTAGCAAACTTTCCTTTTAAAGTTTTCTTCTAATGCCACCTCTTCCACCTACTAACCCTGCTGGTGATGCAGGATTGGATAGTACCCACAAAGGTTACAGTCTACTTTCTGGAACATTCAACTTCAGACATTTAAAAGGCAGCATATTACGTAGACACGATGATATCAAACTAAATATTCTAAAATCTGAAAGGGAGCGTACCACAGAGACACTCTATGAAGAGCTTAACTTACAAGACTCAGTTTATATAGGACAACAAGCTTTTTTGCAAAGTTAAGTGATTTAAAACCATGAGTCTTTATCAAATAGCATATGGAGAAAAGATTACTTTTAAGCAACAAATAAAAAGACATACTGGAACTTATTTTAAAATCTTAGTGTATCTGTCTTCATTTCAAATACAGCATTTGGAGAATGTACCGGAACGAATTTCAGATTAAGTTTTAGTTGGAGAAATCCAGTGTCTGATAAATAGTGCAAGGTTTGTTTCTGTTTGCTCAGTTTTATTTAAGTGAACTCAGTAACAGTTAAGATATGTTCCATAGTAAAACTTCAACCCTGTGAAACTGTATAAATAAACTGCCTCTGGAAGCAGAGGAAATTGCCCATTATCTCTGAGAGCATGCTCCGATAAGAGTCTATCAACACGAAGCAAAAATCTCATCCAGAGTATTGAAAAAGAAAAGACTCTGGCGATAGTTCTTCGTCATGGTCTCTTTCAAGCCAATTACATGGCCTAGGAGGGAGTAAAATTATGAAAGAACTAAAGTTGGTGGAAATAAAAATAAAGTGTAAGAGATATAGAAGTCACAGCAAAAAAAAAAAAAAACTTTAACTTAGACACTGATGGAAAATGCTTCTCTGCTCCCCCACATAATTTGTACATGGATAGCAGTAATCATCCTGATACTTTTATTAAACACACCAGGCGAGTTCTGAATGCTAGCAAACGGGATCGAACCAAAGTCTGGCATGCGGTTTAGATGTAGCTGTGACTAAGACCTTCGTTTTATAATTAACCCCCATTTTACAAATAGACGCATTGAAGCAGAAAGATTAAAAAGTCAAGAGAGACTTTCTAAAATGTCTTTCACCTCACTCAGGCACTCTCCAAACTTTGACATTATTCTCTTACCACACACAGTCCTAAAATTAGGGGCTGTAGAGTGTACTGGAACTAATTCACAAGCCTGGCATGCATCCAACCCTAAGTTAGCCCCTTTGCACTGTCTGGTCCCCAATTCCCCAAGAAACACGTGGTCTAACCCTTGACACCTCGCCACCATTCCCCGCACAGCCAGAATGGTCTGATTATCTGAGCACAAGCGTGGGCCTTCAGCATGCGTGGTGGAGGATTGTGAGAGTGGGGACTCTGAGGCACTTCTCTAGAGAAGGCAAGTGCTGAGGGACAAAATAAACCCAACAGTCCTAACACTAAGATATGCAGAAAGATGCTTCAGCATTTTATAAGACCCAAGATGCTTCCGTGTGATTTTCTTTTTCTTAAAAGGGGGAGGTAGGGAAAGTAACTTTGGGAACTACAAATATCAGATTACTTTAAGGTAATCCTCATTAGAGGGAAAAACAATGATGAAATTATTTGTTTCATAGGGCTGGAGCAAGAGCACAGTGGGGAGGGCTTTTGCCTTGAAGGAGGCTGACCAGGATTCCATCCCAGGCATCCCATGTGGTCCCCTAAGCACCACTAGGAGTAATTCCTGAGTCCAGAGCCAGGAGTAACCCCTGAGCAGGGCTGGGTGTGAACCAAAAAAGAAAAAAGAACAGAAAGAAAAATTTGTTATGAGCTAGAAAAATAGCACTTAACAAATTTTCTGGTGGCAATAAATGGCTAAAATGATAAAAATGGTTTAAAGATAAAAAAGGAAAAATTTAAGACTAGCTGTCAGAAAAAAAAACTGCAAAGAAATTAGACCAAAAAAATGACTTCTCAGAGAGGTACTCTATATATCATCATTAGAAAAAAATCAGAAAATAAGTTGGAGAAACATCTGGTGAGAATTCTAGAAAATATTTCTTGAATTAAAGGAGAAATTCCTTAGTGTGACAAAACAGCTCAAGGCCATATAGCAAAACCTCCACCCTACAATATAATTTAAATCCCAACTTTCAAATAAATTATGTTTCCATCCTGTATTTTTGAGGTCATATTGGACAGTGCAAGGAACTCTCCCAGTCTCTTCACTTTCTTAATGCTGTTATTTAACACAGCACTACTCTCATATTGATTTATTATTTTCACATATATAGTAAATACTTCTTGAGTATTCAATGCATTAAAATATTAATATTTCAAAACCTAGTTAATATTTAATGCTGCCATAATTTATTATTTTAGTTGAATATGTTTGGATTGATCCTAACTTGCTGCCACTGTAACTATCCCTACACTAAATGATCTTGTTGACAGATCTTTTGGGTCTATTAAATTAGCTCCATAATGTAAATGGAGAATCTAGAAATAGCAAGTTAAATGAGATATTCTCTGGCCCTCACTACGTATTGCTTCGTCTAAGGCCATGGGCATGCATGTTTAGATGTCAACTAGAGATAGGCATTTTACCATGCCTGTAGTTTAATGCTAAAATCAAA
The DNA here is from genome assembly GCA_021461705.1 of Cryptotis parvus. Lineage (NCBI taxonomy): Eukaryota > Metazoa > Chordata > Mammalia > Eulipotyphla > Soricidae > Cryptotis > Cryptotis parvus. Next base: position 33,609 of record JAJIBD010001377.1, on the reverse strand, counting down.
TTTTAAACTGTAAGTCCATACTAACTTAATGTTAAATACAAATTTATAAATATGTAACAGTGCTTGTACAGTATACATTCATTTGACCACTAGCAGAGATAACACTATGTTTACTAGTTGTTTTATTTTTTCAGTTCTTGCTTCATGTCATGTATAACTTTTGCAGTAATATAGGGTTCAGTATTTGGTTTTGTGTTTCCACTGCTTCCACTGCTGAATTTTTAATAACTTTTGAACAAGAACACTAGTTTTGTTTTAAATGGTTCCTCCCCAAGTACATAGCCTAAGGCCAGGGAGGGTTAGTTTTCCTGCCCAGCACCTGATCTTGGTTCTATTCCAAACACCCCAAGATGTCTCCCCCTCTTCCAAGCCAGCATTTCTGTGGCAAGTTCCAAGGGTTTCTGAGCACAACTTGCTGTAGTCCTTGTGATGTCTGGGTACACATGGTCCAGGAATCAATGCATCCTAGCATTGGAACAGCAGCCAGTTGGTCAGGAACCATCTACAGAAGCCCCGACCCCTGATCACTGCCTGGGATTGACTCCCCAATTTTGTCTATAGCGTAGTTCACCTGAAGCTGCTTTCTTTGTTGTCGGGACGCCACCGGGTCCCCTACAGTGCCGGGAAGCAAGTTCCTTTCTACCTCCAAAGCCGGCGGGTAATGAATGAAGACTCAGGAATCGATGCAGTTTTAAAAGGCTTTACTTATCACAGGTTCAGGCATACAAGTCAGCAATAGAAAACACCCTGTGCTTAGGATTCCGGCTAAAACCCCAGCTACGTGTAGGCCAAGATGGCGGCCACCATGTGTTAAGGCCCTGTAGAGAGAAAACAAAGACAAGATTCAAGAAGAGTGCGAGCCCCAAAAGAGAGCCCAAAAAGAGAGAGAGCCAAAAAAAAAGAGAGGAAGCAGGCTGATTTTATACCACTGCAACTCAGACCTCCCACTATTATGCAAAGCAGGAAGGGTCAAATGCCCTTAGGTAAATTCTCCCAGCACCTCACCTAAGCCCTATTATATGCTAATGTTTTGAGCCAAGACCTGCCTGGAAATGCCTTTATAGGGTAGAGAAGGGGGTTTCTGAGATGGCATGTCTCTATACCAAAAACTAATACTAATGCCAGTTAAATATTTCTCCAAGCCTTCACAAGAGACTTGTCTACTTCATGGTAGTTTTGTATTTTAGTTGCCTTTGAGTTATCAGGGAGCCATGCTTGCTTGCTTGGAGGCAAACAGCATTTTTCTCTGGTCTAATTACTTAGAGATCCAAGGTGGCCAGGCAAATATGCGGGTAAGATCTAGCTAGTCCCACGATGATTGTGGTAGCATGAGAGAATATTTATACCAGCCAGTACAGAATACATGGTCAGATAGACTGCCACATTTAAACTACCCCCTATCTACAAAGTGATTTGCAGGAGGAACCCAGGGCAGATGCAGAGGCTCTTAGAGGAGTCCTGCAACACTTTGTTATTGTTTTTACTGTGGTTTTCATTCTCACTTGCTTTTACTATTAAATTAAAATATGTTCTGAATGTCTAAAGAGTTTAGATTTTGCTAATGATGACGAGGGGAGATGAGAAGGGACTTAAGTATAGAGAAGGAGAGGCAGTGGAACTATGGGGGAGGATATGGGAAGCTCCAATCATGCCTAAAACTATTATTGTTCATGTGATTGTAAATGATGAGACCTCAATTTAAATAAGTAGAGGATAACGTTTAAATGAAAACATTGAAAAAGCATGTATGTTTTATCCATGTGGTGCTGTGTAAAAAATAAGGAAACAATCAGTACCCAACTGGGTTCAATCCATAACACCTCATGTGGTCCCTTGAGCCCCACTAGGAGTGATCCCTGAGAGCAGAAAACTAGGGGCAGCATCAAAGATACTAAATGGATACTTAATTCAACTATATAGTGTGAACTAGGTATGCAAGAAAAAAAGATAACCAGCTGAAGAATAATCTAAAATATTTAGAAATATTTAATGAATTCACCAAAATAAAGGAAAAGTTTCTTTTGCAGAGGGCAAGGAGATAGAGGAGATGCAAATCCCACAGAAAGTTATAGATGCTAGTCAGAAGTCACATTGCCCTGAGTCTGTGGAGAAATCCTAATATTAAATTTGGTTAAAAGTCAGACTGAACACATTTTAATTATCCAGAATAGACAAAGCCAACTTTCTTAACTGCTAACAGTATTTCTAGGTTTCATGAAAACTGTCTATATCACTTGCCCTATAATATGACAGATGTCAGTTTTTTTCTTCCCTAAGCTTTACTGCAAAATTTGTACCACATATGTAAAGGCATATATAGAAGTACTTATGGAATGCTGTTATTAATTTTGGTTTCTTGACTCAAGCAGAATATTGTGAAGTTTTCATTTCATATTATAATAAAAATTTAAATGTTCTTCTTTACATTTTCAAATATTTTAATTTTACGAGAATATAGAAAGAATGTGATTTTAAAGTTGGCAGAAAATAATTTCTCTAATGAACATTTTAACTTTCATGAAGGACAAGTAAGCAATCATTAATCATTTATTTTAATCTTTTCAGACAGTTGACATGAGTTTCCAGAAATGTTCTTCTTTCATCCTCAATATTAAACCATTTGTATCATGTCCTGGTGATTACTAAGGTTCCCGTTCAATCTATTGTGAAAATTTTTGAATAGCATAGATACTACTGAGAATATGCTATTTGGTTTTTCAAATTAAAATCTTTCTCAATCTCAAATAGAAAGCTAGAAAAGAATGGCAAATATTTCTAGAAACTTCCCAAATAATATGCATAAAACACTAATAATTGAGAGTAAACTATAATGAATATTTTATCTGTACTGTCAAATCAGGAAGACTACACTACCCACGGAATGTCACTTTGAAGTATTTAATAACATTATCTTCTATTATGAGAGAACATCATGCGACAATTAGAATGGGAAGGAATGGGAGTGAAGATAGACGGTCGGCAACTACACCACCTCCGCTCGCTGATGACTTCATTCTAATAACACCAAACATTAGCCAAGCAGCACAAATGCTGCCTGACTTCAACCAAGAATGTAGGAAGATAGGTCTACAGCTGAATATCAAAAAAATGTTTGGAAAAACGAACTACTTCCAGAGGAACCATTCACTATCAAGGGAACAAACATCTCTGAATGCAGCAGTTATGTGTACCTAGGTTGAGAAGTCAACGTGATGAACGACCTAAAACCTAAGCTGCACAGGAGGAGGAAGAGAGGGAATGAAATGCCTTCAAGAGCATCAAAGAAATAGCTAAAAGGACAAAAGAACCTCTGGCTCCGGGCACATCTCTTTGACTCCACCATTCTCCCTGCATTAACATATGCCTCAGAGACCTGGGCCCTACGAAAGCAGGATGAGAATGCTATTCAGGTCTCTCAGAGAGGAATCGCAAGAGCTATGCTCGGAATATCACGCCTCACTCAAGTGAGAGAAAGAATCTGGAGTTTGACCTCCACAGATGATCCAGAGTCAGGGATGCTGTCTCATTTGCCAAGGCATTGAAAATCAGATGGGCTGGACATGTAATGTGATTTGGAGATGACCGCTGGACTAGAGCCATTACCGACTATCCTACAGGATGTCAAAAGATCACGTGGCAGCACACCTACAAGATGGTCAGCCTTCTTCATCAAGACCCTGAATGAACGGTTTTAGGCTCTTTGTATTCCTGGAGCAAGCAGATGCCAATGGGTTACATTGGCACATGACAAGGACAAATGGAAACATAACTGGCACCCGCTTGAGCAAATCGATGAATAACGGGATGTCAAGTGGTCAAGTGATTATATTGCCTCCTGCCACACACCAAATGAACTAACTAAAAGCTTTGGTTCATGACAGCAATATTTAGAAGCCCTAGATTTTCCTGAATATTCAACTATTTTTTTTAAAAAATACCGTTTTCCAAAAAAGTTTGGACAAGTAGACAAGTAGATATTCCCACAAGCTGTGATGAGGATCCCTTTTTCACCTGAATCTACACCAACCCTGGTGTCTTTGCTCATTATAATGAATGCCAGTCTCTTTAGTGTGAGGTAGGATTTCACTGTTGATTTGATTTCTATTTCCCTGATAATTAATGATATAGAGCTTTATTATTTATTTATTGTGCCTTTTGGCCATTTGAATCTCTTGAACTAAGTTTCTATTCATCTTGTCTCCCCATTTTTTGATGAAGTTGGATTTTTTTGGTAAAGTTCTACCAGTGCTTTATATATCTTGGATATAATCATTTTATTGGATAAGTTACTGAGCTTCCAAAGAACCCAGCAATTTAACTCCTGGAAATACACCCTAATGGCCCAAATCACAATTCAGAAAAAGCATCTGTGCGCTTATGTTCACTACAGCACTATTTTCAATAGCCAAAATCTGTAAACAATCCTAGTGTCCAAGTACAGTCAAGTGATTAAAAAAACTATGGTAAATCAACACAATGGAATACAATGTATCTATTGGAAAAAATGAAGTCATACAATCTCTGATACATGGGAGGACATGAAGAGTATTATGCTCAGTGAAATGAGTCAGAGGGAGAGGGACAGACACAGAATGAGCACTCTTAATTGTGAGATATAAAGAAACAAAGTGGCATTATAATACCTAAAGATAAAGACAATAGGAAAGAATGTCAGGAAGACTGGTACTTAGTGGAAAGCTTACCACAATGAGGGGAGGGTCCTCAGGTCAGAGAAGGGACCACTACAACAATGGTAATGGGAAGTGATGATTCTGGACAAAGAGTGGATGCTGATAGGACGGAAAGTGATATGCTGATACCCTATGGATACCTTATCAGTACTGTAAGTCACAGTGGCTAAAATAAAAACAAGAAAAAAAAGTGTCTGTGTAGAGGCAACCTTGTGGGCAATAGAGAAGCTGTGGACAGAAGAGGAGGAAAGTGAACCCCTGATTAGGTGATGGGTGCTCAAATACTTTATGACAGAAATCAAATCATGAATAAATTTGTAACTTTGCACAGCACAGTGTTTCAATCAATTAAAACATTTTTTTAAAATAGGAGCCAGAGTGATAGCACATGAGGTAGTTGACTTGCTTTGCACCTGGCTGACAGGTTAGATCCCCAGCATTCGCTAATTCCCCAAAGCTCATGAAGAGTGACTCTGCACTCACTACCTTTGAGTGCAGAGTCGAGAGCAAGTCCAAAGTATCACTGGGTATGATCCAAATACAAACCAAAAATAGCAAATGACATTAAGAAATAAGTGTTCACAATGCATTATCATCTCAGACCTTGGAAATCACTTAATGAACATTTACAATATTAGATAAGGCTAATATCTAAGAGAAGGCATATTTTCCTTATGCTTTCAGATATTTTGCTATTATTTTAGAGCTCAAAGCACTGTTTTCTGTGGGTTCTTTCCAGTTTTTCTCCATTGAGAGAAATTACAATCCATCTTCATCTATGTTTCTATTCTTCCTCCAAACTATTAAAATTCAATTAATTGCCAAACTCACTTAAATGACTCACTACTGAATTAAAAACTAGATTACAGAAGGAAGCCATATATGGGACTTTCATAAGACCTTACAAATTACAAAAAAAAAAATTTTTTTAGGAGAAAGGTACATGCCCAAGTGAGGAAGCATTTTCATTGAATATAAAGTCATTACTATACAAATAAAAACAATTAAAAAGCCAATTAACCCAAGCTTGGCAACAAATAAAGTAATAAATGAACCTCTTTTATTAAATGGATACAATAATAATCATAACTCAGAGGGATTATAGAACCGTTACTGTATTCTAAGAACAAGAGTTTTGCAGTTTAGATTTCAAACATGTAGATACGGTTTTTAAAGTTAGGAGGAGGAAATTTTTTAAAGTTGAAGCTTAAAGTGTGAGTTAGATATTATTCTGAGGGTGACTCAGGCTGCATGAAATGGAGGGTAGGTGTAGCGGTAAACATTTAAAAAATGGAGAGGGATAAAGTGGGTGGGTCTGCAGTAGAAAAGATATGGATTTCTATATTTCAAATAGGACTTGACCCGATTTAGTTCTGAGCCAACACACTTTTATTTAAGTGGTACTACTCTCCTCACTCCATTACCACTTTCCTCAAATTTTCACAGAATAAGTCGTGATTCAAATTGTAAGAATATAATGCATTCACATTCATCAATGCTGGCTATCATTTTTCTTTGTTACGCTTGTGTGGAGAGCACACTTGTCAGTGCTCAGGGCTCACTCCTGTCTCTGGACTCAGACATCAGTCTGGCGGTGCTCAGAAATGATAGGGGTGCCAGGGACTGAACCAGAAAGGGAACAAGTCAGCAAACCCTTATACCAGCTGTGCAATTTCTTCTTCCCCTGGTGCCCTGGTGATCATTTTGTCTTTTGCTATCTTACTGAAAATAAGTTAATAATAAGCTAGTATTCTTTTTTACTCTGTCCTTCATATTCTATTATTGACCAGATAATAATGTCAATCTTGATGAGTGTTTCCCCTGTTTTTCAAAGAACGTGGTGGGTAGATATTTACCCTGTTTATATTTTGAACAGCAAAGAAGAACTCAATTCACAAAATTTGCATTACAATAAAAGAAAAGAAAATAACAGCGCCTCCTGCCCAAAAATCATCAGTAAGGGAGTGTCTGATTTGCTTTGAGAAATAAAGTTCAGCCAAAAAAACAACAACAACAACAAATTTGAGTTGTTTGAGTTATATTTGCTAAGATTATTAAATACTTCTGTATTTTCAACACTATACTATACTGGGTGAGACAATGATGGTTCCTCTCCAGAAATGAGCTCTAGGCTTAGCTCTGTGCAACAGGAAGGTGAGGTACTGTAGAAAACTGTACGGGAATAATTTGGACCAGCATCTATTTGCAAATAAGATTATCCATAACAGTCTTTAAATCCCTGTGTGTGAAATGGCTTGTATCTAGTACTCATGCATCTTGGAAAAGGATAATGTGTATGGATTTTCTTCTTGATCTCTCCTAAATATCAAATGCTAAAATATGAAAGATTATTCCAGGCTTTTTAAATTCTTTATTCTTTCCTTTTAAGTATTAATGAGCACAGTTTTCAAACAATTGCTGTCATATAATAAAGCAATTCCTGACTATTATGTTTATAAAATGATATCAAAATCTATAATCATTATAAACACATGATATTAAATTTTGTTATAGTGCTATTTCAAAGGAATGATTCTCCACTTGAGCAGGAATCTAAAATGGACTTGTACTAATATTTGTAAAGGATAATGATGATTGCTTTATGGTCCTGATTTGAAACTATTATTTTAAACTTTATGTTCTTTCCATCGTTTCTTAAAATTTCTTGTTTTAATTCTACCCTAAATAACACTGTAAAGTCAAAATAAGCAAAATTTTTGTAAATTAAAGCTATAAAAATAAAATTAGGGTTATGTGTGGTTCTAGTTATATCTACAGGACTGCAAGTATACAGGTATTTTTGTGTAATAAATACAAACATTTACCTATAAAACAAAGTTAATATAACAAAATAATTTATATTTTCATCTTCTTGAATCTCTATATATTTAACAAATCAAAACAGTACCCCTTATCACTTTCATTCATAAATAACATTTTATTTCCTACAGATCAGTTCTCAGTGTAAGAAACTATTATGCCACTTCAGGAAGCAACTTCAATGACTTTCACTATGGAATTTGTAAACCAGTAAAGAATTTGATATTGGCATATTTTTTACATTCTTACAAAAAGAAAAATTACACTGAACTTTTAGATAAATTACCATTTAGTCTAAATATTTGAATATTAAAGTTTTACATCAAGATATCATCTATTTAGAGCTTTACTTGTTCTGCAGAAAGGGATTTACCATACCTAACTTTCTGTTGACAGAATACAGCTTATAAAAAGGTAATATGCAATAATACTTGCTACTGAAGAATTCACTTTAAAAGTTAATTTATTTCTCACTTGATGTGATAAACATAAATTTGGACAACAAAATAATGAGAAATTCATACTCCATACTTAGAAGATCCACACAGTAGAGAAAAGAAGAAAAAATAGTAAAAATGAAAGTGCTTTTTAAGTATAATAAGGTATAATTCTTGCCAACTGGTCCCTTGAGGGTGTTGCAGGTGTGGCTGCGGTGCCCAGCTGCATCGGTAGGGGAGCATACAGGAGACAGGCTCGCCTACACCCAGGGCTCTGCCCCAGGGGCCCCTGGATGGATGATGGTCAGACGTAGAAAAAGACTGGGCCCCATGGGATGAACCCAGAGCCATGTCAGAGCCTGCCAAGCTACCTGTGTTGTATTAGATATGCCAGCAACAGTAACAATCATGAACCTCATTCCCAACGAATAAAGACATTACTGGTGCCTGCTCGAGTAAATCGATAAACAAAGGGAAGACAAGTGACAATATATATTTACAAAATTCAAGCAAAGCATGGTATTCCCCAGATCTTGAGCTGTTTTGTTTTTAGAGGGGGTGCTGGGTTTGGGTCATACCCAGAGGTACTCAGGGTTTTCCTCTGCACTGCACAGGGAACCATTCATGAGTGCAGACACGGGAACTAGAGTCTGCCATGTGCAAGACAAGCACCTTCTCCTGTGTTTTCGCTCCAGGCTCCTGAATAAGGAATTGGGAATGGTTGTAAAAAGAGGTAGTCAAAAGCAAGATGCTTACAGGAAAGACTTAACAGATGGTGAAAAGGAAGGCCATAAAATGAAGCAGAATGAGCATCTTGTGGGCAAAAATGGTGGGAAGAATAGAGGACAACTAGTGAGACTGGATAATGTTCATGAGAGGGACATACTGTTGTGAAGGACGGTGGCTGCCCAGAGGTCAATGCAACAGTTGGCTTTTCATCCCAATAAAAAATCAGAGTTGGGAAAAAACGCAGTGACACGATCAGGTTCCGTCCCTGTGTGCATGCCGTGAACACTGAGCGGGACCAATGAAAACTGCATCAAAGGTCTTGAAATACACAGTCAGAAAGCCACGAGGGTGCAGTCAGGGAAGCCAGTATAGACAGAAATATGTATTTCAATTAGTGACAAGTACATCATGATAAAGTCAAGTATTTAAGGCACAACTGGAAACTTATCACATGTTTAAGATAAAGGTATTATCAGGGGTGGTAGACAAAAGAGAACAAGGTCTTTCCTTTGAAAAAATAAAGGAACAAGAAATTTTGCAAAGAAAGCAATAAGCATTCAAGATGAGATAACAGAAATGAGGCCATTTTCCAAGTGATAGACACCTCTGAAACACTGAAGCAATAAGAAGAAAATAGTCCATTACATACAAGCACAAAAGTAGACCAACAAAAGTGGAACAATTACACCAGTTTAGTTTCTCTGTGAAATACTGACCCAACATACTTTCTTTCTTTGGCTTGAAATATATGCTACAATTTACATGTAAGTCTAGTAAACTTACTTTTAAATAAAGATAGCATCAAAACATGAAAAATAGCATGGCATATGATAGTGTGAATGGCATAATTAAAAACATGTGAGAAAGATTAATAACGAATAATTCTGATTTGTCCATTATGTAGAAAAAAGAAAACTGTACTGCCACTCACAACAGGAAAAGGAGAATGTTGGTTTTCCAGATTAATACAGTACAGCTTGTAGGCTTAGGCAGGCCTTGCATATGATGGACCTGTGTTCAATCCCGGAGCCCCATATGGTTTCCTGAGCACCACCAAGAGTGCTCCCTGCATTCAGAGCCAGGAGTAAGCCCTTTGCACCACTGAGTTTGGCCCCAAAACAAAAACAGATAAAGAAAAAAGTCAGTTTGGGATGAGACTAAAGAAATATGTAAATTTGAAAAAGAAAAGTCAAACTTTTTTGACAGAACTTCTTATACAGTCACAAATGACAATTACAAAGAATTATTGTATATTGAACTATAAAAAATTTAAATTCCCTCTATTTTTATGTTTTAGTTCATCTAGCTGGCATAAAATTGGTAAAAACAAAACCTTGTGTTATTGATAGATATAAAATATGAAATATGGAAAGAAATAACTGAAAATTTATAAAAGATAAAAATCACAAAGTGAGAGTAGGCATAAGAAATCTTGGGAGAAGAGACATAATACAGGCACTTACTTTTGCATGCAAATATGATCCGTTTTTTCTTTTTGGGCTTCACCCAGAGATGCTCAAAGGGTAACTCTTGGCTCTGCACTCAGGAATTACTCCCTGGCGGTGCTCAGAGACCATATGAGATGCCGGGGATTGAACCCGGACCGGCTGCATGCAAGGCAAAGCGCCCTACCTGCTGGACTGTTGCAGGACTCCTAAGGGCCGCTGCATCTGCTCTGGAGTGCCTTCCGAGATCACCCCATAGATAAGGGGGTAGTCTAAATGTGGCAGTTTGTCCGACCATGTATGCTGTACTAGCTGGTATAAATATTCTCCCATGCTACCACAATCATCGTGGGACTAGCTAGATCTTACCAGCATATTAGGCTGGCCACGCTGGACCCCTAAGTAATTAGACCAGAGAGAAATGCTGTTTGCTTCCAAGCAAACAGCATGGCTCCTGATATACTCAAAGGCAACTAAAATATAAAACTACAATGAAGTAGAGGAGACTTGTGAAGGCTTGGAGAAATATTTAACTGGCATTAGTATTAGTCTTTGGTACAGAGACATGCCATCTCAGAAACCCCCCTTCTCTACACTACAAAGGCATTCCCAGGCAGATTTCGCTCAAAACATTAGCATAGTAAAGGCCCTAGGTGAGATGCAGGGAGGGATTACCAAAGGGCATTGGACCCTCCCTGCTTTCCATAACAGTGGGAGGAAGGTCTGAGTTACAGGGATATAACTAGCCGGTTCCCGCTCTCCCTGTCTTCTTCTTTGTGGGATCTCTCCTTGTGAGCACTCATTCCCCTTGGAAGCTTTTTCTCCTTTACACGTGGTGGTCGCCATCTTGGCCTACATGTGGCTGCGGTTCTAGCCTGGAATCCTAAGTACCGGGCTTTTCCTTTTGCTGATTTGTATGCCTGAACCTGTGATAAGTAAAGCCTTTTAAAACTGCATCGGAATCCTGAGTTTTCATCCATTCCTCGCGGCGGAGGTAGAAGGGAACTTGCTTCCCAGCACTGTCGGGGACCCCGCGCAGTGCCCCGACACTGGACTATCACTCAGCCCCTGATCCCTGACACTACATAGGGATTCTACAAGCACTACCAGGGGTGACCACTTAGCACAGAGTCAGTAAGAGGCTCTGAAAAATACTTGATGTTGTCAAAACCTCACCCCACCTCCCAAAAAGATAAAGAGTCAAATATCGGTATGAATCAGGAAAATAATTATTTCACCACCAACAAACTAAGGAATCACTCTTTATCACTTGATCACTTGAATCCCGTTATTCATTGATTTGCTCGGCGGGCGCCAGTAACATTTCCATTGGACCCTATTACGTGCCAATGTAGCCCAATGGCATCTGGTTGATTCAGGAATATGAAGAGCCTCAAACCGTTCCTTCAGGGTCTTAACAAGGAAGTCTGACCATCTTGTAGGTGGGCGGCCCGCGTGATCTTTTGACATCCAGCGGGATCCAGTCGGTAGCGGCTCCTAGTCCAGCGGTTGTCTCCAAATTGCATTACATGTCCAGCCCATCTGATTTTCGATGCCTTAACAGGACGAGACAGCGTCCCTGATTCTGGAATAGCGGCGGAGGTCAGAACTCCGGATTCCTTCTCTCACTTGAGTGAGGCGTGATATTTCAAGCATAGCTCTTTCGATGCCTCTCTGGGGAGACCCGAATAGCATTCTCATCCTGCTTTCGTAGGGCCCAGGTCTCTGAGGCATATGTTAATGCAGGGAGGAACGGGGAGTCGAAGAGATGTGCCGAGCCGGAGGTTCTTTGTCCTTTTAGCTATTTCTTTGATGCTCTTGAAGGCATTTCATTCTCTCTCTTCCTCCTCCTGTGCAGCTTAGGTTTTAGGTCGTTCATCATGTTGACTTCTCGACCTAGGTACACATAACTGCTGCATTCAGAGATGTTTGTTCCATTGAGAGTGAATGGGGCCTCTGGAACTAGTTCATTTCTCATGAACATAGTTTTCTTCAGATTCAGCTGTAGACCTACCTTTCCTCATTCTCGGTTAAAGTCAGCCAGCATTTGTGCCGCTTGGCTAATGTTTGGTGTTATTAGAGCGATGTCATCAGCGAAGCGGAGGTGGTGTAGTTGCAGACCATCTATCTTCACTCCCATTCCTTCCCATTCTAATTGTCTCATGCTGTTCTCGAGGGTGGCACTGAAGAGTTTTGGTGAGTTGGTATCACCCCTGTCGAACCCCTCTTTTGACACCAATGATCACTTCTTTGTAGAATACAGCTTACAAGACTATTCATGGGAACTCACAGTTTCAGAAGGCTGAAGCGAAGCGTTGGACATGGGAATCTCCTGGCGGACAGTTCCACAATGAAATTGACCACATCATCTTTAATCGATGGTTTTGTCTGACCCGATGTTGCTGTCGTCCCCAAATTCCAGACAGGATCGGACCACCATCTCCTTCGTGCAAAATTCTACTTCCCATAGCGGGGAGAAAAGCTGCAAAGTTTAAGAAGAGAACTCCCAGAGCGACCACCAACTGGGAACTCTTTGGCACCATTGCGGCAACATGGGAAGATACCATCATTGATGACATCGATGAAGAATACAACCGACTGGTTCAGCACCTCCATGATTGTGTGAAGAATGCCAAGAGAGAGAAAGACACAAAGGGCGGCTTGTCTTCAGAAACTCTTGAGCTCATTCGCCAACGTGGCAAGGCGCGAGCCTCAGGAGACCAAATGCTAACGTCCAAGCTTGCTAAACAGTGCAGAGAAGCGATAAAAGCAGACCTCAAAGACAGAAGAGCAGAAATACTGGAAGATGCAGCAGAAGCCAGGAAAAGTATTCGCACTGCCCGCCTGTCCTTCACCAACTATAAGACCAGGATGAGCTGCCCTCCGACGCCTGATGGATCTATCACATCTTCCAGAAAGGCAATGGAGATTATCCATGACTTCTACTCAGATCTCTTTGATAACCACGTCCACCTGCCCACATACCAAATTCCACAGGATGGATATGTCATTCCCAACGTTCTCCCTTCTGAAATCCGACATGCCATCTCGTCAGTAAAGAAGGGAACAGCACCAGGCCCAGACAAAGTCAGACCCGAACATCTGAAGAATCTGCCGTCGGTACTCATCAATACACTAGCTCGGCTCTTCACACGCTACCTGTCCGAATGCAAGGTGCCCTCCCAATGGAAAACCAGCAGGACAGTTCTACTGTTCAAGAAGGGAGACATTCACGACATCGGCAATTATCGCCCCATCTGCCTGTTGTCTGTCATCTACAAGCTGTTTACCACGAGTCATCCTGAACAGGATTAGCAGAACACTAGATGAAGGGACAACCATGCGAGCAAGCAGGTTTCCGGAAAGGATTCAGCACAATCGACCATATTCACACAGTAACCAAGCTCATTGAGGTTTGTAGGGAGTACAAGATGCCACTCTGTCTCACATTCATTGATTTACAGAAAGCCTTTGATTCTGTGGAGACTGAAGCAGTCATCGAAGCCCTAGTCAAACAGGGTGTTCAAACCCAATACATCAAGATCACTCTTTAACCTCTTATAAAGACCAAATGTTGAATTCTGGGCTAGACAAATTTTTAGAGCGAATGTATAGGCAAGTAAGCTAATTTATAGCTAGGGCAAGTATCACTGTCTTCCCGTTTATCATCGATTTGCTCAAGCGGGCCCCAGTAACATCTCCATATGTTCTGTCTCATGCTAGTAGAGCCCAAGGCATCTGCTTGCTCCAGGAACATAAAGAGCCTCAATCCATTCCAGAATGAGGTCTATAATTGTTACTGGTATTTGGCATATATATCAAATACAACATGGGTAGCTTGCCAGGCTCTGCCGTGCAGGTAGCATACTCTTGTAGGCATCTCTAAGTCCAGCATTTATTGATAAACTGCGCTGCGGCCTAGCGGCTGAGTGGACTGTGATAGGCTGGTGTGCTGGGTGGATGTCTGGCGAGAGAGAAGTCGGATGTGGAAAATGGAGGCCCTCATGGAGTGGGGGTCGTCTGGCTTGTTCGAGGCTCTGCTGGTATGGTGGGCCAGGGCTAGAACCCACCATCCCTCCCTGGGCGCCTTGTGAGTGGCTGGTCACAGGGGAGAGCCAGTAGCAGCTCTGCCCCATGTCTGCGAGTCTCTGGACCGGCATACCTGAGCGGATTTAAGAAAGACTGCTGCAGGGTGGAACTCGATGAGCCGGGCGCTGATAGGCTGGTCTGCTGGGTGGAGGTCTGCCGAGAGAGAAGTCCGGATGTGGAAAATGGAGGCCCTCATGGAGTGGGGGGGTCGTCTGGCTTATTGCGAGGCTCTGCTGGTATGGTGGGCCAGGGCTAGAACCCACCATCCCTCCTGGGCGCCTTGTGAGCGGCTGGTCACAGGGAGAGCCAGTAGCAGCTCTGCCCCATGTCTGCGAGTCTCTGGACCGGCATACCTGAGCGGATTTAAGAAAGACTGCTGCAGGGTGGAACTCCGATGAGCGGGCGCTGATAGGCTGGTCTGCTGGGTGGAGGTCTGCGGAGAGAGAAGTCCGGATGTGGAAAATGGGAGGCCCTCATGGAGTGGGGGACGTCTGGCTTGTTGCGAGAGCTCTGCTGGGATGGTGGGCCAGGGCTAGAACCCACCATCCCTCCAGGGGCCTTGTGAGTGGCTGGTCACAGAGAGAGCCAGTAGCAGCTCTGCCCCAAGGGCAAGTAAAATTCAAAATAACCATTAGTGAGAAATCTTGTAAAATTGACTTTTTGTTTTTGTTTTTACTGTTTAATTTTACTGAATGAATGTAAAAGTCTCTGAAAATCGCCTCTTACATAAGGGACATGTAAGAGTATGTTAATTAATGAACTACTGAGACTAGGAAAAAATCAGAATCTACTCTGATGCTCATCTAATTAATTTATTAGAATATTTATGACAATAAATATTAATAAAATACACTAAGAATTCAATATCTTATGCAGATATTTTTACTATTTTCATATAATAGTCTTTCAATACTATGCATCTTTTAAGGAATTAAAAATAATGTGAAACAAAGTTAAAATGATAACATTTTATAAATTATAACTGACTTATGCTACTTAATTCATCTACATATGCTTTTTAGACAAGGTAGAGCCTGACACGCTACCCATGGTGTATTCCATTTGTCAAAAACAGTAACAATAGTGGACCTCATTCCCAACAAATGGATACATTACTGGTGCCCACTGTAGCAAATCCATGATCAATGGGAAGATACATGATACAAGTGATGCTTTTAGATATCAATTTCATACAAATCATATGTACATCAAAACAGGATATTTTCATTTCCTGTTGAAAGAATTAAATCTAGGATCACTGTGTTAAAGAAAGTTTCCTACAGCATGTGTTCTCTACCCCTTGCTTATGTGTTTGTAGTATATATTGGTTAAAGCACTTCAGTTTTTAACTATCACTGTATCACTGTATCACTGTATCACTGTCTTCCCGTTCATCATCGATTTGCTCAAGTGGGCACCAGTAGCATCTCCATATGACCTGTCTCATATTTTTAACTATAGAAATGATAAGAGCAACAGGAAACAATTCTAGAATCTTCTCAATTATCATGTTGTTACTTAATGTCATTCTTTTAAAATGAGGCGGTCTGGAACTCAAACTTGTACTGTCTTTATTATTGAAAAGCAGGGAAGATATTTCAATTATTCATATACCTGAGTTTTATCATGCCTTTAAATGATTTTTTCCATCATATTCTTCTGATATTTTTTAAAGTATATCAAAACTTTAACTTAGGGGATTTACTAGAGTGTTATATGCACATGATATATAATCATTACATTTTTAAAATAGCAGAAAATAATTCTGAGCCTTGAGGTTCCAGTGAATATAATGTTTGTAGTGCAAACATTTCAACAATGATCTTAAATGGTGGTACTCTAAGTCAACTCCATTGCTAATTGTTTTAAAGTTGAATGGCAGAATATGAAAATGAGAGAATAGTAAAGGGAAAAGCTTGGGTAGGTTGCTGGAGGACAGGCCCTAATGATCCCTGGGGCTCAGCTAACTTGGAACCTTTATATCTGCTAAGAACCATCTGCATTTTGCCTGAAGCTCTCCTACAAGTCACAATAGGAGATTGGAACAGAATAGGAAAAGTCTTTTGAATGACAGAATATTATTTATAATAATTCAATATGAGCAGGTTGAAGTATTTCCTCTCATAACTCACACAGGACCTCTCCACAGGACTAAAATTATACCAGGATAGCCTTGGCTATGTTTGGATCATCCCTTAAGTTAAATAGACCTGCTAGATCATAGAGGAAAGTCAAGTTTGCCTCATGGCAAGCAAGACTCAACTCTTGGTAATTCTAAAGGCAGAGCAAACGGAACTACCCTGAAGAATAGGGACCTCATAGGTGTTTGGAGAATACAGCCAACAGTATATATGCTTTTCCATATATTAAATCCTGAGCTGCATTTGACCTCAGGTAAAAATAATCCTGATCTCTACAAGTGCTTTGTACATGAAAGGGGAGATCCAGCTCTGGCAAATTAGCATTTGTCAGGCCTGAGTGAGGTGGAGTCACCTGACATCTGCATTAGAAGCTTTTTTTTTGTCCTCTGGTTAACCCAGCCCAAAGGTGGGGCTGTAGCCCTTGGTGGGCTATAGGAATAAAAAGATGGGAGAAAGAAGAGGATTTCCATCTTGGGTCTGGTCCTCAACCTGAGCACATGGTCTGGGTCTGGCTAGGAATTGGATGTTTGGGGGTTCTCCTGACCTTGGATTGTATTATCAGAAATTGTTTAAGTACAGCTTTCTGGAACTTTGCTGGTTTCGTGAATTTTATCCATTTGCCATCGATCTTTGCAGTAGAAGGGAATTAATTCTCTGATACTGCCAGGGAACCAGTGGTTTCCGACAGTAAGTGTTTAAAGACTATACAAAAGAACAAGGGATTCTGAGGGTCCACAATGAACAACTTCCACTGTCAAAGTCAGATAGATGCTTTGGTTCTTATTTACTGCAGTAAATATTACCCTTCTATACACATAAAATATTTCCTATAATGAATAGAATGTCTAAGGTCCAAACACCAGACAGGCAAACAGAGGGTGGTTAAAATTTGGGTGTTTATATATGTGTAATTTATTTTCATCTTGACTGATGTCAAAATCAAAACTGCTTGAGAAGAGTAGGGAGAGACACAGGAGGGAGGGAATAGCCCGGAGAGTGGAGAGCACCCCCACCCAAAGTGATGAAACATCAAGAACACGGTGAACTTGCCATGCTGCCAATTGTTTCCTGTTCCAAGAGAGTCTGTACAGCAGGGCTGCCCACCAAAGGGCTCGCCAGTAAAACGACAGAGGCGATGGTTAGATTTGTCTGCTATGCGCTCATCTCTGCCTCCTCTGGAGAATCCTAGCACTGTTTGTAAGAACACCCATCCTAGCAACCCCTCTGGGTAGCCATTACCCACCTCAGGCCCTGGGGAGGGGCTACCTGTTGCCTCTCCTTTAACAATACTCGCAGTCTTGGTCCTCTTTCTCATTCTCTGAATAAGAGATAAATCATGAACACTAGCAGCTCTCCTAGACAGGTTACTCTGCAATTACTCTGCACAATACCAACTACTCTCCATTGAAAACCGTCCTTATGTGACCAGAAATACAGCTCCAGGTGCTTCAGTTATATGCCACAGGCCAGGTTCCATCCCTGGATCACAAGGCCCCAGAGTACCACCAGGAGCAATCTCTAATCAGTGTGTTGTGAGCAGCCTCCACCCTCTTCACAACCACAAAAAGTAAATTAAAAAGGAAAATGGCCCTTCCATATGCATATAAGATAGTTCTGTTAGTGGTAACTTTTCAGGGTAGACTTTGTTTTGAGTGAAATGCATATACTGTAAAACCACATGGTATTTTTCCAATTTTAAAAGTGCCTTTAGTATAACTAAGAGCCAGAATTTCATGAATTAAAAGCTTCCAAGACGCTAGGTATTTGTGAATCCTTTGTTGATACTATTTCATGATACTTTTAAATAGACTTGTGGGGGCAGGTATTTCCTTATTTCATAGGTCAAAAAGATATCAAGAATTCAGCCACATAAATTTACTAGACTTCTCTCTGCTCTGGATGCTGGCAAATACTAAAATTTTAGTGTAACCAATTACATTTACTGGCAAGTTGTATATACTGCCAATTCGTTTTATTTTCAATGATTTATTAGGTTCAAATTATAAAAACATTAGAATATATAAACAGCACTGATTTTCCTAAGTTTCTTCTAGCTCATAATCATACTGGAATTTTGTACTGTTTTTATTGATGTTGTTTTTAGTTTGTATTTTCGGTCCACACAATTTTATATTTTGAGTCAGGCAAGGGCTTACTCCTGACTCTGTTCTCTCGGGGCAACTTCTTGTAGGCTCAGGGGACCATATTGGGTACTAGGGATCGAATCCTCAGGTCAGCAGCATGTATGGTGTCCTGCCTGCTGTACTAATACAGCTCTGGCTCTAAAAACTCGCATTGTTCTTGGTCTGCACTTCGTTTACTCATGTCTTCCAGACTACTATCGTGACTTGAGAGAATAAAGTAAGGAACTTTGTAATTTGAGCAGATTTAGATAAGTTGCCTTGATTTAATTATCCCAAATGGTTAACAAGTGAGATTTCAAGATGAAACATGACTTTTCATGTATCTGGTTAAGTGAGAAATTGCTTCCTCTGGCCCCTAATCATTACAAAAAGCTGCCTATTGGACCCCTGGGATCACCAGCCAATCCTTCACTTTCTTTTTTGCTTCCCACAGACCAAAATGTATTGCAAACAATACTGAATCCCAAATATTGCCTCCAGTATTTTATAGGTATAAAAGGTTTGAAAATATAGTCATTGATAATAAAGATAAAGAGTTTTTCTTGCCTTAAATCTTCACTTTACTCAAATGAGAAACTGTGACTTAAATATATTGAGATCAAGATCTTACTGTATTATTGATTCAGGTTAAACGTGTTTTTATTTTATCAGTTACAAAATAATTTGCATAGAAAAAACTACCTATTTTGACTCCAGATAATAATTAAATTTGTTTTTTAGAAATGCTGTTTGTCTCTTAAAGAAATACAAAAAATAGTCATAGATTTTATAGCAATATTGAGACTTTCTAATTATTCCAAGTCCAATATTGCAGGAAGAGAATTTAGGCTGGCTTTTACCATTGCTGTAATTAAACTTACTTGTACAATTTTATAATGCATAATTAAAAATTTGAGTAAAACTAATAATAAAATACAGTCATTCAATTATCATATTCCTTGAAATTTCCTAATCATACAAATTTAATGGACAACTGAATGAGGAAGAAATCAAATTAAATTTAAAAGACTAATTTCTCAAAAGGAAAATAAATATTATTCAATTTGAAATACCTTCACCTCAAAGGTACTGGAAAGCTATGTGACTTTTAAAGCCAACTAATGAGAAAATTTAATATAACTGTTGCAAGAAAGAAGCAAATCACTTATGCGAGTAGGAGGGAAGCGTAAACAAAGATCCATATATGTAAGCATCCACAATATCTATTTCTATTGATTAACTAGAAACCATAAACTTTTAAAGATGTCAAGAGACCCTTGAAATAAGCCTGCCATTAGAATTCAAGAATAAAAACATGCTTTGTGCATCCCACGTTGGGTCAACAGGCAATAATCAACCAGTGATTGGGCTCTCCTCCCAGAATACACACACAGTTCCCTTGTGACAATTTTAGGTAAACCTGATCTTTGACTATGTGGGTGTAATTGGCTTTAATTTAAGGATTTTCTTCTACTGTGTCTTCTACCCATGAGAGTGAAAGGCAGCAAAGCTAGCCTAATTTGCATGCTGAAATTTCATTCTGTGTTTTTATTTTCCTTTAGAGGGTTCTTGTTACAGAAGAGCTTCATTAACTCAATTAGGCATGACCCAGCAGGCCTGTACAAATCAGGCTAGCCACCATATCTAAAGAATGGACAAAAGAAGGAGTCAGCCGTACTCTTCATATTCTGAGAGAAAAAGGATTCAGCCGTATTCTTCATATTTTTAGAGAAAATACATCAGAGGACATATGTTTTTTGTGTCGCTGTCATATTTAGGTCATAGTAATTACAAAAACTAAAACGTTGTTGTTGTGATCCCTATTTGCCAACACCACAACACCCTGTTTTTACACAGGGATGTAAAAACCACCAATGGAAAAGTTTCTTTACCTCAATTTTTTCATAGTATTTGGCTTCTTAGCTTTAACACAGAATTATTTTTAAACGAAACTATACTCATTTATTAATCTATGAAAACTCATGTTATAATATATGTTCCATACATCTTACATTTCAAAGAACAACTTACCAGACATTTGGCATTTGGGAAAGAAGGATAATCCTCTCTCTCTCTCTCTCTCTCTCTCTCTCTCTCTCTCTCTCTCTCTCTCTCTCTCTCTCTCTTTCTCTCTCACAGATACACACACAAATATCCGTACAACAGAAGAACATGTGAAACTGGATTTTACATTTTGTGTGATGATAGGAACAAACAGATCTTTAATTTTTTTCACCAAGCATTAGAAATAATTACCTTTTGGTATCTATGAATTTATGTATTTATATATAATTCTGAATGAATTGCTAAGACTCAAACTAAAAACAATGTACCAACCATACAGAAAATTCTGAGTAATTAATATGTATTAAATATGAATTATTACTGAATTGTTATATGTTATATATGGTTTAATGGGCTAGAAAAATGCTCTGCATGTAGGAGTCCTGAGTTCCATCCCCAGCGTCACTGAGAGCAACGACTAAACTCAAGAGTTCGGACCGGGCACCTCTGGTGTGCTCCATGCCCCAAACAAACTCACTAAAAGTACTTTTAGCAAGCTGAGAGTATTTGTGTCTTTTTGTCTCTGTGTATGTGTGTGTGTGTGAATGTTCGTCTGCCTTTAAATTAAGTTACACCCAGTCAACTGATCAACATTTAAAAGTTCTAGCCCTGGCCCGCCACCCCAGCAGAGCTGCACAACAAGCCAGATGATCCCCCCCACACACACACACTCCATCAGGTCGCCATTTTCCACATCCAGACTTCCCTTTCATCAGAACTCCACCCAACGACAGCCTATCACAGCCCGTGTCATCGACACCCACCCTGCAGCAGGTTTTTTTTTTTTCAATCCAGCCCAGGTATGCTGATCCAGAGTCTTACAGACATGGGACAGAGCTGCTACTTCCTCTCCCTGTGCCCAGCTGCTCACGGGGCGCCGGGGGAGGGATGGCAGGTTCTAGCCCTGGCTGGCCACCCCAGCAGAGCCACACAACAAGCCAGATGATCTCCCCACTACATCGGGTCGCCATTTTCCACATCCAAACTTCCCCTCTCGTCAGAACTCCACCCAGCGACAGCCTATCACAGCCCGTCTCTTGCGGCCACTTGGTTCATCTATAAATGCTATATTTATAGGTGACTACAAGGGTATACTACCTGCATGGCAAGCCTGGCAAGCTGCCCGTGTTGTATTTGATATGCCAAATACCAGTAACAATTATATTGTTCATTCCCATGACCTAATATAATGGTTTGAGGCTCTTTATGTTCCTGGAGCGAGCAGATGCCCTTGGGCTTTACTAGCATGAGACAGGACATAGGGAGATATTACAGGTGCCAGCTCAAGAAAATAGATGATCAATGGGAGGATAGTGATAGTGATACAATATCAGTAACAACAAGCTAAATTTTTATGAAGCTGGGTGAATGGCGAAAAAAAAATGTTAATTGTAAGAGATTTTCTAATTACTTATAAAGGTACCAAGATAGGCTGCAACAATAGTATTGTAATATAGAATAGGACACTTGCCTTGCAGGCATCACACCAGGGTTCAATCCTGCCAACCCAAGCCCTGATAGGGTAATCCCTGAGCACTGAGTCAGAAGTAAGTTCTGAGCACAGTTGGGCATGTGGTCCAACAACAAAAAACAACAAATAAACCTATAAGAATACGAATACAAAAACTGTTCATCCTGATTCTAATATCGGTTAATAATACTGAAAGATGGTACTAGTAGGAGGGATTTACTGTCACCATAAGCTATTTGTGATGTGAAAACTAGAACATGGTGTACAGGACACAATCCAATTTCTGCCGATGACACCGAAGGCTCCCAGTAGGGGCTGTTTCTCTCCAGAAACCCGCCTTGGATAGCTTCCTGAGACTGGATGCCTTTGTCCTGTCTGCCACCACAGAAATCAATAATGTCAGGCGTCTGTTTGAATGAGAAACTTGACACATTCCTCTAATTCCTGAACTGTGACCATGCAACCTGCTACAACATTTTTTAGACTGCAACAAACACTGTTGAAGTGTGATGATGGCTAATTGCAATTTCAAGTGTACATTTGTCAATTTGGGAAATGTAAATTGAGGGATATCATGGAAGAGAATTATATTAAAAAACAACAAACTGGTCACTTTCACACCATCAAGTAACAATGATTGATGGCTGATAACAAAAGATTACTGAGGTTTTATCTTGCAAACTGAATATGGTCTTGGTTAAGAGTATTTAGATATGATATAGGCAGAGTGATCTGCAATTGATTTTATTAAAGATGGTAATAGAAACCAGATGGTCAAAGTCTCTAAAACAGAGAGACTGTCTTCCTTTGCCATTGCCAGGAATATAGCACAAGAAAAATATAAGAGATCTGCAGGAATGATACAACTGTGGACTTTTAAGGATAATAACCTTTGTTTGGGAGTAGATTAATTTTATCTTCACAGTAATTTTACTGGGAGGACATTTAAACTGCTGGGTACTATATCCTAAAATATAAGTCTGTAGTGGATTTATCAGTGTGTGGGTAGTAACCAGTAACCAATTAGTAGTATTATTTTAATTGTTTTCACTTATGGAAAATATCAAGGTTCACCTTACCAGAGTAATATGTCTACAATAAATGTCTAGAGTTGTTTTCTCCCTTGTTTCCCATCCAAACCCAACCAATAAAGATTCAGTGTTGGCTGTGACTGTCAATAAATTAATTCAGTAGATTTCAGAGAGCGGATGCCTCAAAGCAATGTGTGAAGTCTAAAAATGTTCAAATAACCAAGTGGATGATAAAGAAATACTAATATGGATCTGCATCAGAACCCAACAAAGGAATAACCTACACAGTTTCCTTTGATGTTTCAATTAATTGTCCCAAGCTTTGAGTAACTAAACATAAAACCTTGAGGCTGAAGAGATAGAAGAGCAGTTAAGGTACTTTGCCTTTGTGGGTGGCTGGAACGGATCCATTCCCAGGACTACATGTAATCCCCCTGCTACTGTGAGCCGATCCCCAAGTAGAGAACCAGCAGAAAGCCCTGCGCACCACCAGTGTACCGCACACGCAAAACAACACAATCCACATACACAAACCCCAAAGAGCACTCTCTTACTATTCTTGGTAACTAATTTGGATATTGCTGGTTAAATCCAGGTGCCAGTAAGCTGCACTCCTTTCTGGAGCATCTAAAAATAAAACTGCTTTTCTTTTCTTTTCTAGCTTCTGATACGTGCCCACATATCCTGATGTGTGGTTCATTTCTAAAATCAAAGCTAGAAAAGGCAAAATGAGCCTTCCTCAGGTTACATCAATCTGACAGGAACTATTTGGCTCTTAATTTAAGAGACAATGATGCCTCTAAACTCACCTGGATGATCTAGAACACTTTCCCTACTCTCCTATCAATTAAGAATTTGCTTCAATAATATCAGCCGCACCAGAGTTTATCTTTGCTTTTTAGGTGCAACAGCCATAGCTTCCACAAATCAGGACTTTGGTGTCTTTGTGGGGGAGGAAGTTACTGGTCCAAACACAACCTGTATAATGCAAAGCACGTTTCCATACTGCTCTGGGGAGGGACCCAGTTTTCTAAAGCGAGGTGCACCTGCTACTCTTCAACTGCAAGAGTTCACTTGCTCTATTTGACTCCAGTGTCTTCTATGCACTAATCCAAGGTGGTTCTTTATTGGCAGGTCTGCTTTAATTTTGAAAAGATAACTGCTTGATTGCAATCAAAATCAAACAGAATAATTTATGGAAAATGGAAGGAAGAGGAGAAAGAATGTGGGAGGGGTGGAATTTTCCAAGTGATTTAATTGGAGATTATTTTAAGAATTTCTAAAGATCAAATTCATAAGGATAAGTTTGAGGATAAGTATGAGTATATTGAGCAAGTTGCCATTCCATGAAAGCAAATTGTAATTACAACCTCCTTTATGTTACTTATCACTGAACTTCAGTTTATGTAAATGACCTAACACTAAAGTTTTTAACTTAATATTTGCATTCACTACATAAGTATACTGTTTATGGACTGCTATCTGAAGAGCAAGTAGGTCATTAATAAAAAGCAGATTCAATTATCTTTAAGTTCAGATTTGTCTTTTGGGAGTTATCTTGGTGAAACTAGACAGTTTTTTATTAAAATTATTTAGAAAGATGTGAGGAGAGGGACAGCAAGTAGTACGTGTTCAAGAGAGAACACAGGATCTAGGAGTGGAAGAGACAAGCGAGGTTTGAAACTCAGACAAGCAAGTGAGATTCAAGTTTAGCGGAGAACACAGAGGAAGCCTATCTTAACACTGAAATCAGAGTGTACCACCAGGGGCTCACACTTGACTGTGTTTTAATTAACAGAAATTCCGTGTTGGCATAAACGAGTACTGGGCAAAGCAAAAGATTATTTTAGATAAATCACTGTTGTTTTTACGAAGTGAATGTATGTCCATCTTTGTAATATTACATCACTTGTATCACTGTCTTCCTATTGCTCATCTATTTGTTCAAGCAGGCACCGTAACATCTCCATAAGTCCACTCATGAAAAAATCTTTGATTTGTACCATGCAGGGGCAACAGTAATTAAAACAGAGCAACTTTGATGTGGAAAATTGATAAAAGAACTCACTGTGAAAAGCATTAAGATGCAGCTTAAACACATGAGTCCTTTGGCCGGACGGGCTTGTGGGAGAATAATCAAGTCCAGGAACATTCAAGGTTCCCTTTTAGGCACCTTCTGAAATCCTACTCCCTCAAACTCAACTCAAACTCCAAAGCACACCCCCAAACACAAGTCCCCAAACTTAAAGTGCTTTCACATGTAAAACATCTATTCTTTTCCATACCTAAACTTCAAAACCAATCTAAGCAAGCTAGAATTTTCAGTGACCATAAACAGTGGTCCAACAGCTTCTTTAAGAAGGAAACACAGTCCTATGGAAGCGGCTGCTTGTCCTGAACACTCAAGGATTAGGGACTCTTGGCAAGGTAACAGCACTTACTTTGAAGAATAAATAGATCCACTATGTTTCCAGGCCTGCACATCACTCATCTTGATGAGAACGAACACACATGGCTTACACTAGAGACACAGACTTTTCTTGAACTCATTATCCACACCCCCAACCTCCAAGTTTTGGAGCCAACCTGGTAGTTCCCAGGGGTTATCCTTGGTTTTGTGCTCGAAGTGATGCTGGCTTTGCCAGGGATCAACTGGGGTCACTTAGAAGGAAGCCAAGTGCTTTAGCCCTCTGACTGTCTCTGCCCCAAACTCAAGGATCCTTAATCCAATTCAGCTCCAGGATGAGCAGATTTCTTCCTTTATTCACCTATTACATGTGTGTTACCTGGATTCTGAGTGATGTAAATAATCAAGATAAGAACTCCACATGCCTTATTATGCACTTAAAAGAAACAACAGTTATTGCAGGACGTGAAAAGTAATAATAAAGCTCTCATGTAAGTAGTCCAGACTCAAGCAAGTGGAGATAATAAATTCTACTATAAAATATCAAGGACTAGGTCAATATTTTAGTTGCAGTTTCAAATGATGCAGAGGCATTTAGATGACAATGAAAAAGCTTAACACAGGGCTCAGAGATAGTGTAGGCTCAGGAACACCTGCAGTGCATGTTTAATGCCCAGAGCCTACACGCTCCATCGTGTTCCCCCACCTCCCCAGACACTGGCATGGCCCTCGTACTGCACAGAGCTGTCAGGCCTGAGCACAGAGAACTCCCACCCAAATGTTCCCTTCAGCCTCCCCAAAAAAGAACTCACTGTGAAAAGAGAACTACAAACACATGGTCTTAAATGCCTGCCCAAGTACAATATATCTGGGAATGTGAATGGTTTCAATGGCTAGTACGAAAAGAATAGTGGAGAAATAGCAGAAGAGAGAGTGGGTGTGGGGAGCCCAGGCTAGAATTGTACAGACAGGACAGGATGTAAAGAATTTGAATTGGGGCTGAGTGCTAACACTGAGGTGGAGACATTTGCCTTGCACGTGGCTGAGCTGGATTCAACCCTGGCATACATAAAGTCCCTGAGCAATGTCAGGAGTACTTCCTGAGTGCAGAGCTAGAAGTAACCCTGAGCGTCACTGGATGTGACCCTCAAAAAAGTAAAGCACCTGTACTGCCCTCGAGGTGTTGCAGGTGTGGGCTGTGTGTGTGTTGGCAGGTGGCAGACAGGGAGACAGGCTTTATCTACACGCCCAGGGCTCTGCCCCTGTGGGCCCTGGATGGTTTATGGTCTGACACAGAAAAAGACTGGGCCCCCTGGGAGCAACCCAGAGCCACGGCAGAGCCTGGCAAGCTCCCCATGGTGTATTGGATATGCCAAAAACTCACAATAATGGACCTCATTCCCAACGAATGGAGACATTACTGGCACCTGCTCGAGAAAATCCATGAACAACAGGAAGGCAAGTGACAAGTGATTGCAAGAAGACAACCTGTGTTCAATCTGCAGCACCTTTGGTCCCTTGAGCACTGCCCAGAGTAATCCCTGAGAGCAGAACTAGGAATGAACCCCTGGACCACAGCTAGGCGTGGATCCCAAACCAAAAAAAAAAAAATCAAAAAAAGCAAATAAACAAAAAAAAAGGTGTGGTAAAGAAAGTATCTACCTAACTCTCATGAGGGAGGATTCCTTAGAAAACAATAGCTCAGAAGTGTTGTAAAACTGTACAAGAAAACAAAGTTTTTAGTGGAAAGTACTAAAGTTCCAAAGGACCTTACATGAGTGATTTTATTTTCTGTAAAGGTCAAATTTTGCAAAGGATAACAGAATGGTGAAGCAGTACTCATATCAAGTGCTATATGGAAGATACTTGCCTTAATTCAGAAGGCATCTGGTTTGAAACACTGGGGTGTTACACTTAAAAACCAGTGTGGGAAAGCAAGGTCACATAAGTGGTAAAGATGGATACTGTGTATCTTGTAATAACGCAAGCTGACCTTGGCTGAGGCTTTCCCTTAAGGAACAAGCAAGTATTCAGACTTCAAGTGAGCACATTCTAATACCAGAGTCTTAGAATTACACTTAAGTCCTGCCACGTAACCTCCAGGTCCGCAGAAAACTGAAGGAGAAACACCTAAACAATGTTGTGTAGGATACAGTGTTATTTCAGCAACATCTTTCTGAATTATTCTCTGACTCATTACCGGTGTGAAATATTATCTGAAAAGATCTGGATAGTATATACTTAAGAGAAAGGTGTTTTAGATATGTACCCATATCTAAAATAGCACGGGAAAATTTAATAAAAATCTATTATTAATTCATATTTAACAAATGCAAATAAAATCAAACTGTAATATGGAGAAGCAAAGCTTCACAAAATTTGGGAAATCAAGCTTTAGTACTTTTAATTTATTTGAGGTAGACTCAATTTTAAACATTCATTAAACTGGGGCAAGACATTGTTAGCTTCTATGTGGCTTTTCAGAAGTCACCATAAAACTTCATGTTCCTACATCATTGCGATGTTAACAGAAACAGCTTGCCAAGATTTACGTCTTCTATAATTTGCTACAAATATGGTAGAATTTCTCAAATAAATATATTTAACAGGACAAGCAAGTATATTTTGAATTACAATTATAAATTTACAAATGACTACTCACTGTATTCCTTTATTTCTAAAGTAAGGAGTTAAGTAGAAATTTTTATTTTTTCTAGATTGACCCTGGTAGAACAGACTGAGTAACAGTGATATGGTTTACAGAGGCCAGTTTAACCTGGAAAAATTAGTAAGAATTTACCAATGATCTGTTAGTAAATGAAAGCAATTGTATTCCCCATTCTGTACAGTTACTACCATGGTTTACTTATCCGTACCATGTGTTAAGACATCTGTTTTATTCCAAAAAAGAATTCCTCATGCCCTGCAATTTATACAAACAATACAAGTAAAAACACATTTTTTAAAAAGGAAGAACAAACCCAGAAGAAACCAAAGTAAATATGAAGCAACAAAAGCAGAATGCGCTGAAGTTTACATTCAGAACTAGATTTCAGATTTGTGAACACTTTTCTTTGGGCACTAAATCAATACCAATTTCTATGCTCACTGGTGTTCCCAAGCATCTCTGCTGGCGTTATCCAATCCAATATGGCCTTGGACACTGAACCAGGGCTGTAACATTGCCCATATACTCGAAGACTTCTGGCTTGGCATAACTACAGAATGGTCTGACTTGGTCACAACACTCAGATACTTCTTTCACTCTTCATTAAACTCTTGTGACAAGTATAATCCATTATCCCAGATGCTTTGTATTATATAAAAAGAACAATGCACCCCTTTCCCATGGTCCAAAGTGCTTAAAGAATCAAAGGCAAATTAGAATGAACGAACTTTAAAATAAATTATGCAACTTTATGTGATCTTTTATCTTTTCTTCTTTTGAGACTGGAGAAGCTACCATACCTTGTAATTCGAAGAATAATTTAAATTTCCATATAGAAAAGAAAGAAGAAACACCTACTTTCATATTTACAGAGTTTATAAACTCCGAGTTATTGGAACAGGATTATCTTAATTTTATTTTTCAAGTAATAACTATTGGTCATCCCAGTTCCCCCGAGATGACTTTTACTTTTTTCTCACACACATGGGGGCAGAGCTGCTACTTGCTCTCCCTGTGCCCAGCTGATCACGAGGCACCCGGGAGGGAAGGCAGGTTCTAGCCCTGGCCCACCACCCCAGCAGAGCCCTTAGAAACCAAGAGGAACCCAAAAACACCATGAGGGCCTCCATTTTTCATTAAAACCGACCCCCTCTCCTCAGAGCTCCACCTTAGAAGAAAAGTGGATCACAATCCTACGGCTCACAACCTACAGCAGTTCATCAATAAATGCCTCGAGATTTTGACGTGACTACAAGAATATCCTACACACATGCCAGAGCCTGGCAAGCTACCCGTGTTCGTTTTTCACATGCCAAATACCAGTAACAAGAATAGAACTTATTCCCATGACTTGATGGAATGATTTGAGGCTCATTATGTTCCTGGAGTGGGCAAATACCCTTTGGCTATCTCGCATGTGACAGAACATACTGACATGTTACTTGGTGCCCACTCGAAATCGATGATCTACGGGAAGTCAAGTGATCAAGTGATTCATTTTGGTCTCCCAGTTCCCCTGAGATGACTTTTATTTTTTTCCCTTTGTTCCCTATTCCACTTTAGCTTATCTTTATTTCACTTTAGCTGCTTTCCCTTCTCCAACCCTCTTGACCTTGGGGGACTTATCTCTATCATTAACTATTTTGTCTGTCTTTTCGTTATGTATCTTAACTTTCTTCTTTGGGACTTTCCTACCATATGCCAAAACAGGAACAATAATGGACCTCATTCCCAACAAACTGAAAGTCATTACCGGCACCCACTCCAGCAAATCAATGAACAATGGGAAGACAAGTGATAAGTGGCATTTGCCACTCCTGCCTCCGAGGTGATGCAGGTGTGACTGTGGTGCCTGGCTGCGCGTGCCCGAGTGTGTCGACAGGTGGAAGACAGGAGACAGGCTTGTCTACACTCCAGGGCTCTGCCACCATGGGCCTTGATGGTTGATGGTCTGATACAGAAAATGACTGGGACCTCTGGGATGAACCCAGAGCCACAGCAAAGCCTGGGTAAGCTACTCGTGGTGTATTCAATATGCCAAAACAGTAACAATAATGGACATAATTCTCTGTGAATGGAGATTTACTGGCGCCTGCTCCGGCCGTTAAACCTCCCATGAAAAAACAGGAAGACAAGTTGCAAGTATATTTGCCGTTACATTAGATTATCCAGGGAAAAAGATAGTGGCAATCTAGAAATATAAAATTACTAAAAAAGTACTGAGCAAATATATGATGAGTCAGTCAACAGTCAACACTATCAGAGTGGCATTCTGTTTGACTTTGACCACGATGACATTATAAAACCACTAGGAAAGCAGCTTTCTTATCAGATCATGCATTTCAGCCTTGATAACTCTTCATCAATACCAGTAAAATGTATGGTCCAGAAAGCCTTCAGTGCACTATAAAATATCCTTCACATTGAAAGTGAGAGATCTTTCTAGAGAGCCACTGGACACCAAATATCTGATTTTTCTAAGTAAAAATTATGTTTTTGAAGAACTGAAAATCTTGGGTTGTCTTCCATGAGCAGAAAGGGAGCCAGTAATCTCGTTTAGACTTTTCCTTCAAGGCAAAAGGAGTCAGTAATCTCGCTTTAGACTCTTCACAAGGCAAAGACAGCAAAAATATATGGATGAAGGATCGCTTCTTCATGAGAAAAAATACCAAAATTTAACTGAAAAGTTGAACACAGGTACTGAAGCATTGAGATGTGAAGAAAAAACATTTTAAAAAGCTACTAACCATTTAATGGAGCCATGAAAATATTTTTTTGTGCATCTGTAAAACTGATGTAAATTTTGAAACTAGAACACTGAATATTTTCCTTTCAGATTATTGTTTTTTTTACAATTTTATCTCATGATTTCACAAAAGACAAAATTAACAGAAAACAAGATAATGAATAGTTTTTCCTTGGTTTTTGAAATGTATATATAAGAAAACGAACATTTTCTTAATTCAATGGATTCGTAATCTGTGTTCAAAAGAAATATGATGCCTTTAAACATAGCATAGTAATATGGACATTTAGTAAACTCCAAAGAATGAATAAAATATTTCAATATTGCTATATTTTAAAAAAAAGCTTAAAATGTTTTACCAAAAGAAAAACAAAGGCTGCCTCTGCTCTCCCCAAAAGTTCCTGTGATTTTTTTTTTTAATTTATTCCCCTTCCAAAATTCTCTACTTTTTACTTAATACCATGCAGCAGATATCTATCATTCTAGGCATTATTTGACCTGTGGAATGTAAGAAACTGAATTAATACCTGCAATATTTTTTACTGTATGTAAGGTGTTAGTCACCATCTAACTATGTGCTGAATTAAATGATCTAACTCACATATTGCTCTGAACACCAGGGGTCCCCCGACAGTGTCAGGACAGAGGTTCCCTTCTACCTCCGAGAGGACGCCGGGGAACAGATGAAAACTCATGAGTCCTGTGTAGTTCCAAAAGGCTTTTAATAGCACAAAAGCTCTTCCACAGCAATCCAATATAATGAACAAACTCTAGCTCTGGTCTGACCTTAGACCATACAAAGAGCTTAAGTCTCCCACCAAAGAGTGGATCTCCTGAGCTGAGTCTTACCTAGAAGTAGGAGCAAAAGGCGAAAGAGCCAAAGAAAGCAAAGGCGCAGGAGCCAAAAAAGAGTCGAAGCGGTGAGGCCTAGAGTCAAGGGGTGAAGGCCTCTCAAGTCAGTCCCCTTATATACACCAAAGTAATCCATTTGTGACCGGGAGGGGTACATGTCAACAAAGAACTCTAAACAGAGTGTAGTGCCACACCCTATTGCAGATATAAACAAAGGTTAGCCAAGGACTAATCCCGAGATTATCTCTTATGTAAAACACTGGAGAGAGAGGGACTGGTATAAAGTAATACATCTTAACTTCATGAGCTTCATAATCTAGATGGTACCCACAAGGTCCTTCTTATATTATCTGCACTAGGTGACTCTGAGTATCTTGTTCTCGTGTATTGAAAGGGTCACACTACTTGCCAGCTTAGAGCAAACTAGTGTGATCCTTCCTATAGTCTTCCTATAGTCTCAACATAGCCAGGATGGTAGTCCCCTGGTAAATTCTAACTGTTCCACGCTGGTGCAGTGGGTATAAAGAGGAGCTGTGCCCAATCTAGAAAACATAGAAGTCTTAGTAGATGTAGAAGTGTAAAGTTATTCAATCAATCTTCTGTAACTGCCACACCCTCATAAGTGTGTACATAGAAGAGAATCTCATTAGAATGAACCTTGGCTTAAATAGATTAAGCTGGGTGAGGGCAAAACAAAAGCTCCCAAACTAGCTAAACCTGTCCTCCAACAACATATCATCTGGGCTGAAAAAACAAAAACCTCATGGTAAGTTGTCACCGATGTCGCCGGTACAGAAAAGTGCACCAAGCATTTCTTGAGGGCAAGGCACTGGCTGAGTTAGCAATCCAGAAACAGTGCTGAAATAAACCAAACAGCCTTTAAGGGGTTTCTAAGACCAAGAGGGAAAGAATTATACTGATAATGTTGTAACAATGCATTTCAAGCAATGAGAGGCGGTAGAGTTGTGGGAGTAATCAATCCTGCTCTTATTCATCCTGACACTCAGCATGTGCCACAGAAGGAAAATAATAGCAAGGAAAATGTAAGGGAAATCCTACATTAAATTAAACTTACCTGATGTGATAAAAGATATTAAGTCATTTAATTATCTATGACAAATGCTCTTAACTGTTTTTTGTTATTATTCTTTGGTAAGACTCCTTGTTAGGTCACATAACATCTCCATGAAGCTTACCAAGAATAAGGATACATCAATGACTGCCCTTGGTGAAACAATAATTCTTCATCTTAGGAGAAAAAAATTCTCTTTTAGTTACAAATATAGTAGAGTGTCATTTTCTCTGGCATTGTAACTAAAATTATCTCGTCAATCACATTACATATTTTTCAGTCAGCCCATATCCAAACCTGAGAGAAACAAGTAATCTGTTAAAGAAGATATGTGTGTTATGCAGAAACAATAGGAATGTGTGAACATGCCTACATATGTGAGCCATAATTGTAATTTCCTATCTAAACACATTCGTATACTCATTTCCATGTGTCTAATCCTCCTAGTCAAACCAGCAATTATTAGTCTTTCTAAAAATTAGTGCCACTTGAAAATAAAAGGACTCCAACAAGATGGTACTGCTTTAAAAATATAATGGCAAGCAAATAAGTGAGCCTTATCTTTAAAGTGTGTTATTGTAGATAAATAGTTAAGGAGGGGGTATATTTTCATTGTAAACCTGACCTCTGCTTTGATGCACGCATCCCATATATATATTCCCCTGAGCACTGCCATAAAAATTCCTGAGTGCAAAGCCAGTAGCATATCAAGGCGTGACACAAAAGTCAATAAATAAATGAATGAATATGAATTAATTAATCACTAGTTAATTAATTAATGATGAATGAAGCTAGATAACCTCTCCCACCCATTGGGCCGCCA